>MJUU01022709.1:63917-79531 GCA_002080025.1 Modiolus philippinarum
TTTTTCCAGTCGGTGTCTGCTGCTGATCGCGTGCGTCTGGAGAAAGTTTTGATTTTAGATTAATTCCTGCCAATGGAACCATTGGATGCACATTTGGAAGACCATACGGGTTTGGAAAATGTCCTAGACCAAACTGTTGTGCTCTAGCAGCCAAGAGCTGTTCCGTTGTGAGATTTTGATAATTGAATGGAGAGTCTGCTGATTGACTAGATGGAGCATAACCCGCAATGCCTGTTGTAGGAGGCATGAAAAAATATCCAGAGTTACAAAACAATGGCCCATAACGTGATGCAACGGCAGTCGGTGCCATTAATGAGTCTATAGAAAATGACCCAATCCCGGGTCTCTGCATCGACATGGCGTGAAGCTGCTTCAAGTTCTGTCTTTCTAGATTATACCGATACGTCCCAAGTGTAAACACTCAAATGATTTGTCTTTATATTGAAAGATGTATAAGAAAGTGTCTTATGTCAACAAAAATATGTTTTGATCATCCCAGGTAAATTAAACTGAAAGGAGTGAGATGATAAACGTATATATCATTCTTAAATTACATTGTGTATTATGACTCAAATTAGAATTCAATTGAATCCGTGACAGAATTTTAATTATATTCTTTAATCCTATTGGTTCCAAACAGACTCATAGGTTAAATCCCTCCTCTTCTCTCATTTCCATGGGTCAATAGTAAATTTTCATTGGATCACGTGCCTAATTCAAATTTACAGTAAGCCTACTGATGAAATCAAGCGAAAGTAATTAAGATAAATGATGGCCTGAATGACTTTCCATAGAAAACATTTTATATGACAAGATTATCTAAATGAATTCCGAAATTGAGCAAGTTAAAGCTAACACCTTTGATACTTGGCCTCCGGAAAGTGTTTAACGATTTTAAATACAGGTAGAGTTAAAACAAAGGCTAATAAACTTGATGATTAAATCTAATACATTAAAATGCCTTTAACTTTATTTTACGCTATAAATCATAGTAGTATTATGATAATAATTGATATATTATAAGTATGTCTATACTCAATTTTGGATTTTAATGTTAGTGAAAAGTTGTTCTTGAAAAGATTAAATTAATTGTTAAATTTAATTTATACTGATAAACAATTAAAATCTATGTATTCATATATTTCTTATTTTTTATACGACGTTTTGACGAAACGATACATATTTATTCGTGATCAAGTATGTTTAAAACTTTGAAGACCTATGTTTAAAAAAAAATGGACATATATATATATATATAATATTTGTTTTGAATATACTGCCAAAATTACTAAAATGTTATGATATGACAAATACGTTGGCAATCTGTATTTTCTATAAATATAAAACAAACAACTAACAAAAATATAAATAAATAAAACTAATAAATTATTTTCATAATTCCTGGCAAAAGGAAATATATTTAATTGAATTAATTGACAATAAGAACACATTTCTGTAAACATTTTCGATATGTCTGAAGCTATGTTCAACAAGTTTCCTCCACTATTGTGGCTTGTTCGTCTTACTTTTGTATGTAATAGAAATAATTTAGCTTTTTGTAAATTATATCATCGATTCAATTCAATTAATCATTTTTACAGCAATGAAAACTTTCTAAAAAAAATTATATAGTAAATCAGTATGCTGATCATTCTTGTAGTGTGCGAGTTTACTGGTAAAGAACCGGAAGGGGTGAATATTTAAATCAATTTTTATCTATTGAGAATTTTTGTTGTAACCACACTGCTGCTATAAACTGCATAGAAAAAAAAAGAGTAAAACATATTTCAAAACATAAATTAATCTATGGTTAGAAAAAGGACATTCAAAGTTTCGAAAAAAAGAAACTCAAAGTTTCGAAAAGAAAAAAGACATTCAAAATTTCGAAAAAAAAAAGACATTTTAATTGCCCGCTTCGTAATTTTCGAATTGACTATATTTCGAATTGACTATAAAATTCAGTCAGTTTGTCAAATGGTTGGCGTGCTATCATTTTTCTTTCTCGAAACTCCGATTCAAACTCGCATACATAGACGGACTAGCACGAAAGCAATGAGCAAATGGAGTAATCCATTTTACATGACATTAATAGAGTTTGCACTAGGGAAAACTGAATTGCAAAAATAAAATTGTTCTTCAGAAAATCTTAATTGTTCATTTATTTTAACTTCATAAATTACAACATCTATTATAAATGCAGAATAAATGAGAACGAAAGGGAATGGGGTAAAAGTCAAGAAGACATCATCCCATCTCCAGGTTAAAACGACCACTTAAAACAGTATTTGAACATATAAAATTTAAATGAAATATTATAAAATAATGAACAACAGACCATTTTTAAAATACTTTTGTTTATCAGACAGACATTGAATTTTTATATTTTATTGGTCTTTTTTCTTGATATCGTTGTAATAATCATATCAAAATTTCAATCAAACAATTTAAAAATGATATATTTTTGCACTTCACTTTGAATTTAAGTTTTAAATTATTAGATACATGTATCAATCATTGTGTCTACTTATTAAAATATTATCTCTTGAACAAAACGATACCGCCATACACGTGAAAATTGATAATTTATTGGTATAATAATTGATTTCGAAAACGACATACACTTTATTTTATGCCATTTTCTATAACTTATAGATTTTACCAAGAAGCGCGATATTTGAAGACAGATTTTATTACCAAATTATGCAAGTGACAATAATAAAAATAAATAAATAAAAATAAATAAAACGAATGCTATATTATTTAGTTGTTGTTGTCTGAGGCTTATATTTATCTTAATATTTATAATTGGTTACTTATCTATTAAAAATAAACAATTACAAACATAGATAGCAGTAAATAAATATGTACAACTCCTACAGTTTAAAATAAAACTAATTAATATAAAACTAATTTCCAAAATGATAGAAAACGCTGTAAAGGTACTTACAAGGACATATGAAGCAATGAATTAGGTGTACGAAACTAGAAAAGGATGTGAAAAAGTATCGAATGATTCTCAGAAGCATCCCACAGTTTTTGGGTTGTTTTTTCCTAAAATCGGGGTTTATTATTAGTGCACATAGAGCATATTTACTTGGTCATAAATCATTTTAAAATACACGAAATAGACATTGGTCAAACTTTGGCAACTTCCAACTATATTTTATATAAGCAGCTAATGAAAATGTAGGAAACTGTTTCACTCCAGAATGTTGATGTCCAATAAATAATAAAACTTGTACTTGTATTTTCAAAATATTTGCATATGTCTATGTTATTAGAAAAAGATGATAGCTTTCATTCTCCCGTGAGACGCCTGTGACGAGCATTGCTTCACAGTTTAAAACTGATTAATACATACATTCCGTATTGTAGCTATTTTTTGTTCGGGGATTGATTAATTGATATACGTTTTACGCCACCTTCAGCAGTATTTCAGCTATATTTTGGCGAGACTTGTTAGATATATTGAACAATTATATTTTTATAATAATGTTGTGTTTTACATTGACTATGCGAAAATAGTAGCCAGGGTGATGGACAATAATGCACGACCCGAAGGGGATAAATGTGTCCCTTAGTGGACGCAGGATGCGTTTGGTATAATGAAACAATCATTAAAGACAACCATTACATCGAAACTCTCCATGGAAAGAATTGAAACTGAAACATTCTCACTGAACAATATATGTAACCATCCACTGGGATATATTTAACATGCTTCCAGCAAACAGGTTCACTGGTCCTATCGGAAGTCTTACGAATATAACAAGATGCATAGTTGAAAACGATGGAAGTATTAATTAAGCACGGGCAAAAATGGATTTATCGAGGAGCAGTCGAGGAGCTATTATTCTAATATAATATCTGATCTCGCTATGTCGGGGAAAAGTGAAGGTGTTGATGTATACCCCTTTTTGGTAATGACCTTTGGCATCGCCACGAGTGTCTTTATAAGCTTTGATGAAAACGACGGAAGTAATATATCAGCACAGGTAAAGTGGGGTTGTAGAGGAGCGTGTCGAGAAGCAGTCGAGGAGCTAATATACTAATAAACAAGGGGTTGATGTACCCTTGTTTCATTGACCTTTGGCACCCCAAGATATGCGTAGGGTCACTTCAATAAATGTGTCCCTTCCCGACCTTCTTGACCAATCAAATGCAGTGATGTTGTAACTGATTCATTGTTTGCTTCTATATCAATAACTGGTAGTTCCTATGTAGATAGCATTGTGTATGAATGTACCCTATAATTGTAGTTTCCATCCATATTTAATGACACTATGTTTTTAAACACAGAGGCTGACAAAAATATACATCACAACTGACGGTGGGGACAGATTTATGGTATCGGTTCTATAGGCTTTGATCCCACCTGTCCAAGCTTTTGTCTCGCCCACACTCTATATGTACTTTCATATGTCTCGTAATTATCCCTTTTTTATCTCGTCTTCAGTTTTGTAGGGGTACCAATAGAGTACCATTTGTCGAGGAGCAGTCCTGGAGATGTTCATCTCAATCAGCTGTATTTGTATAAATTTACACATATATTACGCTACTAACCTATATTTTCTGAATTACAATATACTTACCATCAACTCCCAATTAAATTTAGCGACAATCCGATCAGATTCAAATCGGAATCAATAATGATGACCTGGATTTATATTCGAATCGCAAGCCGCCTACGGTAAAGAGAATATTGAATCAGGATTCCAGACAAACAGACTTACGGACCATATAGAACAACATATAAGGAAAAATGAAAGGATATGGAGTGAATGTACATGTGTCAAAAACGCACACGATACAAAGAAAACTCCAGTTTATCAAGGACAGGGCTTTTATTCCTGTCTACATCTTGATGTCGCCTGAGGGTCTTCAACCAGAGGTGAACAATATTCACCCCCTCAAGCGGGATCAAGAAGGCCCCTAGCGTGCACATAAGCAGTATTCTTGACAAAAATTATACTACGGTCACTCCCTTGCTCCCCACCCGCCATGGAGTGCCAACTTGGGCGATGCTCAAGGTTATCCAACTGAAAGCACCAGGGTTACAAGAAGAGAATAAAAATGTTGAGCAACATCGATCGCAGCTAACATATGTCATTGAAGCAGCACATGTCGGGAGCGGTCAATGACAAAAAAAAGTAAAACTGTGCAATGTCCGCCTACAAATATTTGTCATTAAGTAGTCCGACGAAAGACAAAAATAAGGACAAAACAAGATCGATAGACAACACGGGACTCATCGAAATAGATGTAAGCAAACCTTGCAGTGTAACTTATATTGAAAAGGCGAAAATAGTTGTGTGTACAGATTATAACATTTGAGTAAATACAATGAAAATATTGAACAGACAAATTGAAAAAATAAATGAATTAGTAAACGTATGAGAAATTCATTTTGTCATACTGTATTAAGGATATGTTTTGAATAATGGAAGAGGGGGAATGTTACCGAATAATAAAAACAATTAGAAAGATACGGATCAACTGACGAATCACATCGCATCCATAAAACATATATCCCATTTCATTTTATTTTGTAGTACATATATTCATGGGACTTACGGAAAGACTTATTTTGAAATTTTATAGAAAGCATGACTTCTTTTTACAGTTTTGAAATATATTTCACCGACAAAATTCATCGCAGATAGAATCTGCTTCAAATTATAATCCTCAACTCACCAAGTGTCAATACTTTACCTTTGACTACATACATGGCGTACGAAGCATAATTCCACACCAGCTTTTGGCTTTTCTTTTCTGTTGCCTTAAACTAGAGTACAAATATCACGAAATGTTTTGTTGTCAGCCCGTTTCATCCCCAGCTTGTCTCAACTTCGTTGTTGGGTTTAATTGTTTAAAGAAATACTTTTAGAGGGAGGAAAAATGATGATGTTCAATGTAAATTCATCAAAACATTTAAGGTAGTAGACCCGGGGTAACCCCAAAATTTTCCACAAATTCAATCTTCTTTAAATTCACAGCATGAAACATTTATATGCTAATATACTTCAAGAAAAAAATTTGAAAAGTTTAACCGTAAGATTTTTGATATACAGTTCGTAGAAACACCCCTGTCTTAGGGGTCTTAAATTTGGTAAAGAAATAACCATAAGGCGAATACTAATACAGTCCTAATTTGCTAAACTGCTTCATAGAAACTTGTAGAACTAAATACCAGATAATAAATATTATAAGCACCCATTAAGTGTTGATTTGCATTACAAAAGAAATTGCATCGTCAAAACAATGCTGAAAATAGAGCTTTGTTCAATTCCTTCTAAACGAAAATCCTATAACTCAATTTTCATAAAAAACTGAGAAATTAAAGATCCTCC
Organism: Modiolus philippinarum; assembly: GCA_002080025.1. Lineage (NCBI taxonomy): Eukaryota > Metazoa > Mollusca > Bivalvia > Mytilida > Modiolidae > Modiolus > Modiolus philippinarum. Next base: position 70,268 of record MJUU01022709.1, read on the forward strand.
ACACAATTGACTTATGTCATAATTTTAGAAAAATTCACTGTACAATTTTTTCATAATGTTAGGAAAACTGCAAAAAGGCATAATCTTCCCCGACACTGAACGTCAAGTTGAAAGAATTACCTCCCTTGCCAAATATCTGACTTTCAATTATTTTAATATTTTTCAGATTCCTTTCAAAACCAGGAATGTTTTACGCAGGCATTATGAAGTAATTTATTAAAAGAGTGTATTTTCATGACAAAATGGATATTTTATTTCTATAAATGAAAAATATTATAAATCTTGTTTTTTATTCATACCACTCACAACAAGTAATTTTTATATGAAAAGGAGTTATCTCCTCTTTCTCCAGGTATACTAAATTAAGGAGAAATCTAAATTATGTAAATTCCAAAGAAAATCCTTTAAATATTCATGAAAAATGGGAAAATTAATTACATTTAGAAGACCAGGAATGTTCGGATTATTTGTTTCAAATTCCCTTTTCTCTCCATTATTTCTATCAAATTCCTTTTTTTTTCTGCCCCTAGCTGAATTTTGGCTTTTCTATTTAGATCATTTTGGTTATTTGTTCTCTATCAGCTTCAACATGTTTTTCGGTTAATTGACTTCCAAAAGTTCTGGTTTGAGCTGCACTGATGAAGACATAAGTCGAAATGCGCATATACAGAAATTAAATTAACAGTAACTTCGGTATTTATTATTTATTACCACTGGGCCAATGCCTCTGTTGGTGAACTGTAAGTCCAAGAGGGTATTCACCAATCCAGTAGTCAGTGCTTCGGTGCTGACCCGAAAACCGATTGTATTGAAACTTGCAATATCTAAATTTTGCCAAATTTTGTTGTAAACCAAGGAGTATCTCCCTCATGCATAGCTCCATCCGTAGCTAAATTTTGGCTTTTCTATTTCGATCCATTTGGTTATTTGTTCTCTATCAGATAGAACATGTTTTTCGGTTAATTGACTTCAAAATATTTTGGTTTGAGCTGTACTGATGAGACACAAATTGTCGAAATGCGCATATGCAGAAAACAAATTAAAAGTAACTTCGGTATTTGTTATTCAGTAACGAAAAATTCAAAGCTTCAGACTCTCCAGTTTGGTTATTTGTTTTCTATCAACTTCCACATGTTTTTCGGTTAATTGACTTCCAAATATTTTGGTTCGAGCTGCACTGATGAGACATAAGTTGTCGAAATGCGGATATGCAGAAAATAAATTAACAGTAACTTCGGTATTGGTTACTCAGTAACGAAAGATTCAAAGCTTCAGGCTCTCCGGTTTAACTTATTACATAGAATTCTTCCTTTTGCATTGTTTTGTGCAAGTGCAATATGAAAGAGATTGAGTTGTGCTCGTTCTGTTTTGAAACAAAAGAAACGCTAACTGATATCTTTTGGGAATGCAATGAAGTTAAAAACTTACATGGATGTCTGAGGAGAATTTATTGAAAACTACGGATATTGATATTCCGCAGACTGCCATTTTGACTGTCATTTTAGGTTTTCAAGATGAAAACCCCAAAATGCCATGTCAAACAAGTTTTGTCTTATATTAAAATATTAAATTAATATGTGCAGATATAAGGGTGAGGATCTTTCTTTCCGAAAAAATTGGAATTTTTGGAAGCAGTACTCAGTGGTTAATACACCATTTATTGGTAATATTATATTTTACGAAAGGATATGGAGTAAATGAACATGAGACCATAACACATATGTTCACTCCAACTGCAATAATTTTAATGGGCTGTATGGCCATTTCGAAAATATAGTTTTTATTTTTGGGTAGAATTTACTTTGCAGGGCCCCGGAAGTTACAAATGTCAACAGTTGACGCGCATGTCTTGTGAATTCTCTGACGTTGCTATGCAGAATAGTATTCTCGACCGCCATTTGCATCCGCTTCGAGTTGTAGTAGTATTGTGGTTTATCGCCTTGAGAGACCTATATTGGTCTCTCACGGCATCATTTTAAACCTGGAGGGACGCCCGCTTCAATTGCAATATGATTTACGAACAGTTATCTTCCCTGGTATTTGCTGACCGTCTTGCGACTTCGCAGTCGAATTCATTGGTGGGTCGATCGTTTTTGGTGTAGAAGGACTTTGAAGAACTCAAAGCCCTAACAACGGGATGCGCCGCCTTTAGCCTGCATGCTAGGCCCCGAGAGACCAAGACACGTTGAATGGTGCAGTTGCCCAGTTCTCACCATCGTACCGGAGTACTCTCGTGGAGGTAGTCGTGCGTCCTCGAGAGCTTCTAGTTGTAAATATGTCTTACTAAACGGATTTTACACACATTCGGAGCTATAAAACATATCGTGATATTTCAAACAAGCCAAGTTAAGTAGTTTTTATTTGGAAAAGTCTGTTAAATGTCATTATCCCTTATGTAACTCTTTATTTGATGGTTTGTATATGTGTTGTACATGTAATGATCTGTGAGCTGTCTTTATATATCCATTTATTAATCTGAAATATCAATCAATTACATGTACAAAAATTGTCTAAAAGTAAAGAAATCTCTGACAAAAGCTACACATCAACACTTGTTTTCTCGGCTAAACATTCCAACATGTAATTATTAGGTTGAGTAAAATAAAACAAATGTACTTAAAATTTTTACATTAAGTAGAAAATTAGAGGTCTAAATAAACAATGAAAGGATATGGAGTAAATGCACACGAGACAAAGTTTCTACAAATACATAGTAGAACAAGTAATTGAGCAACGCTTTTATTGTTGTTATTCATCTTGAAGTCACAATGAGGCCTTCAATACCTCATAGTAACTTACAGACGAATCTAGGTACTGGCTTGAGCAAAATTCATTGTTAGATGTCAAACAACGCTTTATCCATGTCCTTTTTATACCATAGAAACGGGATTGTCAACAAACATAAAATTTACTAAGCCTGTATATATAGCATGCAAATAATACAATTTTGTAAAAGATCTCTAAAAGATGCTTTCTTTGAAATGTTGCTCAACTTTAATTGATGATGAGGTATCCTAAAGATGCTTTTAAGTGTTCTGTTCTGATGTTAATGTTACTTGACAGATCTGAAAAGTGGAAATCTCTGCAGAACCATACATTTTCTTTACTGAAAAATCAGGTCTGAAATATTGCGGTTGTCGAACAAAGATTTTTTCCAGTGCAGTGTCCCGTAATCTGCAGAGTGGATGCTTTCTATTAAGAAGCTTCCATGGAAAATCACCTACAATGACTGAAAATTACAATTACATGTTACAATCCATAAGAAAACTGCGGCACAAACACGCAATGAAAGACAAAGGACAAACCTGTAATCAACGGTTAAACTCAGGATGGCCCGGGTCGATACACACACTAGCAAAAGCAAACAGTAGGGTAAAAACCTGTGTTTGGGTACCCAAACCCTCTCCTTTCATTTTCCTTATTCCCTATAGTATGACAAACAGTAATAAACCCAATACAGGCGGACTTCTAACTACAACACCGATATTTCTTTTTTTTATTTATTTCAGTCGATCAAAATGTAGTTTTACAGATGTCAATGTTATATTTTCTTTCGAAGTTGAAGGCTAAACGGTTGTTGTGCAAACAAACAATAATATACCCAATTATTCTTGTTAAGTAGCGTTTAGTTTTCTCCAGGAGTTTAAAAGGCTTGTTTAAGTGCATTTTTAGAAGATCTAAATGATGGGCGATGGTTTTAAAGTGACCTTCTGTTTCAGTTTTGCACAGAACATGAAATAAAAGAAATACACACAAACCGCACATTCATTCCAAACAATAGCACACTATAGCAAATAAACATTATAGAGTCTGCCAATCTCTTTTACATTTCCCGTTCAATGTATTAGTGATGTTAATGTGTTGAACTCATTGGAAGTCAGCAAAAGAGCAATTCGGAGTCAATACAAATTGAGACTACATGACAAAAAAACTTTTTTTTTAGAAAACTTCGTTCGGGAGACTTATTACACAAATTATAAAGAACAAGAACGTATTAAAATCTCCGGAGGTGCAAGCAGTTGCAACACGAAGCACCTGTCGTATTATATAGGAAAGCCCATTGTTTTTTGTAGCAGTCCTGCATAAATTCGACCCTTCTAATAGATAGAAATTAAACACCGTAAGAAAATGTCAAACTTACAAACTCACAATAACAGAAGTGGTTAAAAACAACCCCTGCATAGTATATATATATATATATATATATATATATATATATATATATATATTTGGGGGGTATTGATGGGCTATTTTTGTCATGGCAATAGCCAACAAACCTCTTCAATGAGGCCTAATATGTTGAAGATGATTTTACGGTACTTCTCAAACATGATAGGAACGCAATTCATTTTTTATCTTAAGTTTTTTGGACGAATTTGCCATATGCTGGGTTAACTGCTATGAAAAACTAATTAACAAACGTGAAGTGAAAATGGATAAGGGGATTATGACCAAGAAAACATCTATGGGCTTCACCATTTGAGGTGAAAGACAACTGAGTCTTCTGTAACATAAAACTATACAATACATGTATGTTGGCGTTATTTTTATGAATTAAAATTCATCATATCACAAGTATATACCCTTGTTTACAGTAAAACCTACAAGCTGTCGTAATTAGAACTACTTTATAGTCTAATCTGTTTTAAATCTTCTTTCTCTCATTTACATATTAATAAAAAACACCAGGAAATTTTTTTCTTATATTTTTACACTTAATTTTGAGCATTAACTTTCATTAAATACTGTAAGACGCAACAGCCAAAATGTAACAGGTTCTCATCTGGTACTAAGGATTGTCATAAGAAACAGTTTAAGTAAATCACTTTAGTTTAGAAATAAAACAATGATAGGAAGTAACATTAGCAAGTACATTTTATTTGTAATAATGAATGCTCACTTTCCGGCTTAAAATAAGTAAGAACCGTACTGTCTGTCCATAAAATAAAAAAAGCCAGACAATGTAAACATTGGAAACGCAAAGAAATAAAGATATCAAAAAGTACGCCACAGAAAAAAAATCAGGTACTTATTTTTTAAAAATACAGAAAAATACATTCCTTATTCAAAAGTGGATATCTACAGGATATTCTGCATGAATCCGTTAAACTAGCTTTGAAATCTAGTGACCTGAAAATCCAACGCACATACTGGCATCATATATCTCACTGATACTGCCGATGTCTACTGAAATATTTGATGATTCTTTACCAAACTCTTAAGAAAGTTTTGAGTTTATCTCCAGTTTTTAACCAGCAGACTAGGTTCCTTGAGCTGACCGACAGATTAGCTGGGATGTCCCTTGACCCATCTTTGAAATTACGTATTGCCAGTTTCATTCCTTCCTAGATGTTCATGGAGTTAGTAGTCTACCTGTTTTGGGTTTAATTCGTATGCATATTATATCATAGGGACACGCCACAACGAAAGGGGAGATTTGGGTATCTATAAACAGATTTAACTTTACGGCTGGCTTTTGCTAGTGCCGTAACCACGTCTAGCTATCTCGAGTTCATATTGTTGTTTGCATTTGTCTCATTTTATTTGTAATTTCCCCATGTAGTTCCCTAGCAGATTAATGCATGTAATTGTTATTTTCTGTCATTGTATATGTTTCCTATTATCCCATTTTATTTCATCTATCAGAATTGTGCAGTTACATGCAAGTATAATCTTTTTGCCTTTTCTACTTTTTTCTTTTCTTTCTCCTTTGGCAAAATACTGTTGTTTTTCGTCTTGCTTCTTTGGTCTAACATTTCCATTTTCACCATTGATAGATTTATGCTGTTTTTAAAAATATAAATGTCTTGTTAATCACTATCGAGTCAACTGTCAGTTTTCCAATGAACCTACATAGTGGTTCAAATTTTACTGCCTAGAAAAAGGAAAGAAAAACCCGAAGAAAAATAACTCTTTTTAATATATGCTGTACTGGGTATTTGTCAACCTTTTCTGTTCCGACAATAAAATAATTCAAAGATTGTGGCACATGTGTAGGGGAAAGAAAAAAAGCGAAATGAAAAATCAAATTACGATGTACACAAAATAAGTTTGAGCAAAGAGGTGGTGCACAAGAAATAATTTTAAGGAATATGAAAAAGAATAAAATCAAGATTATGAAGATTCTATGATATCTTTGAATAATTTGCGGTTTTTAGCTTTGATTAAATTAAATATATTAGTATCTGACTGGTTGCTTGAGCTAGCCCGCATGTTAGTGATAAGCACCCCTTGATCCTCTTTCAAAGATACGTTTTGTCCTATTCTCACAATTTTAAGATTGTGTTCATAGAGTTAGAAGTGTACGTGTATCTGAGTTTTTGTTTTTCGAAAACTATATAGAAACGGGACAAAAAAGGGAGGTTTGGGTACCAATAAACGAATTTAACACTACCAATGGCTTTTGCGAGTGCCGGTAAAAATCCAACTGTCTCGAGTTCCTATCGCTGTTTACGTTTGTCTTTTGTTTTTGTTTTGTTTTGTGCAATTTCCTAGCCAACTGTAGGATGTAATCGTAATTTGCCGCCATTGTAGATGTTTCCTGTTATCCTTGTATCTCGTTTGTATATGTTATCTGGATTTTTACATCAGTTTATTGTAAAATATCATTCCGTGAGCCAGAATATGAAGCACAGGGGCGAGTGAGCGCAGCGAACGAGCCCCAAGCTTCATATTAAAAATTTCAAAATTCAGATAACTTGTTTATCGTCTTTTATTTCTTATTTCTATACAATAGTTTATTAGGTTTTGTGTCAAATTCTCCCAAGGTTGCGCGGGAAATGAGGTTCATTCCTTTTTTACAAAATGGGAAATGTTTTGTTGTTATTTTATGACTGCACGATATTTTTGCCGGCTAACATTATTGAATTTAGAAATGTTTTGATCGAACCATGTTAGTAAATCGAAATAAAGTCTTTTTTTTCATTGCAGAACCTCTCCATTGTTTACATTTGTCTTTCAGTTCCTAGCATGTGATAGAATTATGGACATTTCCAAGGGAGACAATCCAAACATATTAACAGTGCTGGTTCCCTAATATAATCTTTTACAATAGGGTGTCAGTAAACGAGATGAGATAACTCATGATAAACAAACATCGTATCTGTACTGTAGCTGTTGTATCTATAAAACATAGTGCTAATTGCAAATCAAATAAAGGACACAACTGATTAGCAACGGATAGTAGATTACATGACAGGACAAGAGATTTAATCAGAAAAAGAGGGAGACTACAAAAATTTTCAAATTCTCAGCTAATTCAGATTTCTCGTGTAAGTTAAAATCAAATTTCATTAAAATAATAAGAAAGTTGGATGATATCCTTATGAAGTCCGTGGTTAGATATATTTGAAACATTGAAAAGCATGCCAAACCGAAAGGACAGCTTTACTGTTTTTTTTTCAGCAACATTCAATCAGAAGTGATACATTAATTTAAATAAACTTTTGATATTGACGAAAAATTAAACGCCACCACGACAGTAAACCTAAGTTCAAAATTAATTATGGTAGCTGCTTAAACTTGAAAATGTCAATTATGTGGACATGTTATTGAAGATGCTATTCAATTCTTCTTAGAATGCCCACTTTAAATCGTTCCAAATTCCAAATTATGTAGAAAATTAAATTTTACAGGAATTTAAATCATGAGAAACGTTACTCTTTGCAGTGAAATACTCTAAACGACAAAATGTCTGTATCTATTCAGCAATTTATAAAGAAATCTAATCGTTTCACAAGATGATCACAAAAGATTTCTCCTTTTCTTTCCTCTTTTTGTAACAGAATATAATTTCCACCATAAGAATTGTTCCAAAAGTATATTACATAAAATTTAATCCATTGAAACAAATATATTATAATATTTGTTCCTACGGAATAAATGTTTTATAATATTTGTTCCAAAAGGAAGAACTATTATGCCAATGTTTATAATATTTGTTCCAATGGAACTTTTGTCGGGTGGAACAAATAATATATGATTACATCTTCTCTATATCAATATATGCATTGCCGGGATGCATTCGAATACGGTATATATAGCGATATTTAGAACCATTGCTGTTTGCTGACGTGTGCAATTGTGCTGTATGGAAAGGAATGATTTGTATCAAATTAATTTGTTAAAAGTGTTTAACATTCTAAAACTTGATAAACAGTTTCGTCTATTAAATCAAATAATGTCTTTCGGGTGAAATTTAGATGGGCGTAAGTGAAAGAAAATCGCCGAACACAGCAAGACGCGAAAATTGTCAAACAAATTTTGGTAAAAAAGGATTTTACTCTATTTTTTTTTCGGTTTGAGCAGGGACTATATATAGCTGTATATAGTCCCTGGATTGAGTGGGCGCAGGCCCCTACAGATTCGCGCCTGTATTGGGCTTGGTTAAATGTATTCGGATTACGACCATAACTAGTATATTCTAAGTAAACATTGCACACAAATATGGAGTAAAACTTGTAGGAACATCTTTATCGTGACAGTTACTTTACAGATCAAGAAGCGGAAGTAACAAATTCTTAACAAAATGCACCATCGTGTGTAGACAAAACTGATCCTACGATGAGATGCAGCTTTAAAACTGGTTAATATTATTAGTTAGGCACGCTGACTCGCACACAAGTGTCTTTTGATTTTGAGACTGGGTTAACCCTTAATATTTATGGAAGCTGTTCCTCATTGAAATGCTGCATCTATGAATGGTACACGAGCCTTTCAAACATTCAGATCTTCAGTTATCCGGGCAGTACATGTAAATTATGGAACGCCACAGCTGTCTTATGATGTAGGTATTTGTTTACATGTTGTCACTTTCTTATTACTTGCTGTGGTTTAGTAATTACTTTCTGTCATTACATCTTTACTTTTTGTGATTACATATTTACTTTATGCTATTCCGTATTTACGTTCTGTCAGTTTGTCTTTACTTTATGTCATTTTATATTTACCTTTTGTGGTTTTATATTTACTTTATGTCGTTTTATATTTACGTTGTGTGGTTTAGTCTTTACTTTATGTGGTTTGGTCTTTATGTGCAGTGAATTTTTAATTATGTGGTGTCGTTTCCTCTTTACGTTGTGTCGATTATTCTTTACTTTCACTATACATTTTGTTTCTTTACTTGCACTAAGTTATTCTTTACTTGTGATCATTTCTTCTGTACGTGTGGTCACTTCTTCATTACGTGCAGTGATTTCATCTTTACGTTATAAGGTAGGGACCCGGAACATTTAGATTGAAAATAATTGAGCAGCACCGTATTCT
>MJUU01022712.1:0-12804 GCA_002080025.1 Modiolus philippinarum
TAAGATTTGAAAACAATCCATCCACTAGAAACAAAGTTATGCTGTCCATAGACACGAAAATACCTATTTTTACCCCTTTTTGGCCCCTTTTTTGCCTCTTTTTCAAAAACGGGTTGGGCATGGAAAGCGAAATTAAAACCCGGGCTTAAGCTTGTGCCAACAAACATCATACTAAAATTTGATAATAATCCGTTCACTAGAACTAAAGTTATGCTGTCCACAGACGCCGACGCCAGCGCCATACCATAATACGACCGCAAAATTTTTGCGGTCGTATAAAAATCGAGAAAAAGGGGAGGTTTCCATCCCCGAACTCATCTCTTAATCCGCCAATGAAAACATGAATAATTGTTCATCCTTTGTCTCTAGGAGGGTTATTAAAACAAAAATATATATTGGCAATTTAATATTGTTTTCAGTATCGATAAAAGAGCTATTCAAGTTATCATTTTTGAACAATTCTTAATCAAATTAGCACTACACGTGTAAACTACGCTTACTAAATAAGAAATAATTCTAAATCATCGGTTTATTATTTTATTTATATAATTTTTTGTATCTTTTAAATTCAGAAACATTACAAATATTCAGGTCACAGGTAATTGACTATTATTTCTACAACTACAGTAATATTTGAAGTTATTTATAATTAACTTGTCACGTGACACAATGTCAACTGCTAAAATATTCCCTCGACAATTCTATTTTAATTATGCTTAAAACTTACATTTATATGTTATATTTCTTATGCAGTTTACAATAATGTTAAAAAAGAAATTGGCAATGAATTTGGCCACAAAAAATTAATTTTCGATCTCGAAGTGCATATTCATACCCGGGATATTTCTGAAGAAAGCGACAGCATAAGAAGGATTTATGTACCGTAAATCCTCCTAAAAATCACGAAAAATTTGACCAATAAAGGACCACAACTCATATATAGGTACTTGGATTTTCTTCAAAATAACCATGTGGGTAGATCTTAACATGCTGAACATTTTTGCAATTTAAACTTAACCTCTATCTGTTATAGTTTTTTCAATAAAAAATAAAAAACATCAAAATTTTGAAAATTTTACGGAAAAAGGGCAATAACTCTTAGACGGGTTGTCAGATTTTCTTCAAAATTTCAGCATGGGTAGATCTTCTCATGCTGATCATTTTTACCCCATGTCATTTTTGATATCTGTAATGGTTTATGAGTTATTTGCAAAAAACTGTAATTTACCCCTATGTTCTATTTTTAGTAACGGCAGCCATGTTGTTTGACCTAAGACATACAAAATAACAAATTTGAAACTAGATACCCTAGTGATGATTCAGTTAAAGTTTTGTTCCATTTGACCCAGTGGTTTCAGAGGAGAAGATTTTTGAAAGTGAGCTAATGACGGACGGACGACGGACGCCAAGTGATGGCAAAAGCTCACCCTGGCATAGCCAGGTGAGCTAAAAATCAATCAAATCAAATTCTGAAATAGGAGGTGCACATCTACATTATATCACAAAGACTGTTAAAGTTTCATGAAAATCTATTCAGTGGTTCAGGAGGAGTAGCGGATAAGAGAAGGGTACCCCCATGTGTAATGGACGGACGGATGGACACCCCCATCACTATATACCCCCTACTTTTCAAGCGGGGGGTATAATAATCTGAATGGTGTTGAAAGTCTAGCCTTAAATGAAGAAGGTAACTATTTTATATTTTATACGGGGAAGTGCGGCTGAGGGTCCAAAAATTGTACCCAAATCAATTCTAGATCATGATTGAAATCCATACCCAAATAAATACTGCCCTTATGTATGACATCCATAAAACTACTAATGTAGAGTGTAAAATTCTTGTATGATTAAAAGAGAAAGGGGTAATTCTTAAATATGGCATATTAAATTTGTTAATTCATAATAAAATTGATATTTTTTAGTAAATCTCCCAATATTTAAACCAAATTCAAAAGACAACCCAAATTAATACTAGATGTGCTGAAAATAGACCAAAATAAATATGAAAAGGGAAAAATGGGTATCAAATAAATACTAGAATTTGTAAAATAAGCACCCAAATTTACATCACGTCCCCATATACCACTATATATGAGGTTACCCTCCCCCTTCCACAAAGAGAGACTAAATAGAATCAACCCATTTCCTGAAAGGGGGAAGTGGATTTTACACTTACTTGTTTTATTCTACTACATAAACTCTTGAAAACAACGGCATTGGTTGATTCTGATCTATATGTGATGGTTTCAATCTAAAATAAAACATATATACATTCACTTATCATAAATTATAAACCAGTGCAACTCCCTAAATCATAACAAATGAATTTCATGATATAATCAATGGGCTATATATATATATGTATAGATAGATAGTTCAGACACAATGCATCTTTTTGCACCGAGTCCTCATTACTATAAACCTCATTTGTAGTCCAGTCCAGTACAAGCTTATTTAGGATTGCAATTGTTAGTTCCTGTCCCAGATAATAGCCCAGCATATTGTTATTTTAAAATCATATTGTTTACAGGCAATTTCAATCAGTACTGAAACAGATGGTCATCTACATTGATAAGTTCAGTAAATATTGTCACTGATCCAAGTTGAGTTACAGACTAAGAAAGAATGAGGCTTGGTACATCTAGTCATCCTAAAACTCTAGTCAAAATATCAAATCAATTATTACTATATACATTAGCCAAGAAATCTTAAATTCCTAACATAAATAGTTCTAAAAATATCAATCAATGTATCAGCAAACAGGAAGTATTAATGACAAGGAGAGGCTTGGTTAACAATTCATCAAACTAAAGCTTCAGACCAAATATCAAATCATTTCTATGTACATAAGCTTTAAAAATCTTTTATGAAAATTTTTCTGGCAAGGTAAAACTTATAATGCCCCAGTTGCCTTATAGCAAGGGCATAAAAATGAAAATGACTTCTATAAGATAACAAACAAAAACATAGGTAATCAACGATTACAAAGTTCGCCTCGTTACGACACATTGTCGCAGCAACCAAATTTTGCCTGGATGCTGACATAATATCAAAATTGCATGCATATGCAAGGTTACCTGAACCAACAATGTACAGTTACTGAGCTATTAACTCGGATGTATAGATTAATGTAAGTCATTCATGCGTAAAATACCGTACATCGGGATTTTTTCACGTATGTTTAATTTTCGCCAAGTTCGCAGATGACCATTTGTCGCGAAATTTAACCTCCGTGTAAAATTCACTGCCCATTCAAATGCATTGGATAAAGCATTTAAACGCGAATTATAAACACAGTGAATATTTAACTGACCTGTTTTGCACCAAAATCGCGAATAAAACCCGACGCGAAAATAACCCGATATACGGTATAGGTTTTAATGACCTAATTTTGTCTGAATGCTGAGCTACCATCACAGATGCATGCACATGCACATGCAAGATGATCCTACCATGTATGATCCCTGACATGAACTTGAATGTAAGTCACTAAAGCCGAAAATGTAGGTCAAAGGGACCCATTTTCGCCTGGATGCTGACCTACCATCAGAGATGCATGCATGTGTAAGGTTAGATGATCCTACCATGTACAGTGACTGAGATATCAACTCAGATGTAAACTCGAATGTAAGTCAGTCAAGCAGAAAATGTATGTCAAAGTGACATAATTTTGCCTGGGTGCTAACCTACCATCAGAGATGCATGCATGTGCAAGGTTAGATGATCCTACCATGTACAGTGACCAAGATCTGAACTTGGAAGAAAACTTTAATGCAAGTCATTCAAGCAGAAAATGTAGGTCAAAGTGATCAATTTTGCCTGGATGCTGACTTACTATCAGAGATGCATGCATGTGCAAGGTTAGATGATCCTACCATGTACAGTGACCGAGATATGAACTCAGACGTAAACTTGAATGCAAGTCAGTCAAGCGGAAAATGTAGGTCATAGTGACCTAATTTTGCCTGGATGCTGACCTACTATCAGAGATGCATGCATGTGCAAGGTTAGATGATCCTACCATGTAGAGTGACCAAGATTTGAACTTGGACATAAACTTGAATGTAAGTCAGTCAAATGGAAAATGTAGGTCAAAGAGACCTAATTTTGCCAGGATGCTGACCTACCATCAGAGATGCATGCATGTGCAAGGTTAGATGATCCTACCATGTACAGTGACGGAGATCTGAACTCGGACGTAAACTTTAATGTAAGTCACTCAAGCGGAAAATGTAGGTCAAAGTGACCTTATTTTGCATGGATGCTGACCTACCATCAAAGATGCATGCACATACACAGTTAGATGATCATACTATGTATAGTCACTGAGATATGAACTTGGATGTAAATTTGAATGCAAGCCACTCAAGCAGAAAATATAGGTCAGAGAAACCTAATTTTCTTTGAGGCTGTGAGATAGCCCAAGATGCACCTGCATGCAAAGTTTGATGACCCTACCCTGCATAGTTACCAAGATATATACCCAAATGCGGACACAGATGCCGGGGGTACTCCAATAGTCCCCCTCAACTTCGTTTAGGCGAACTAAAAATCAGAATTTTCATTATCTAGGGGAGATAATTTTATTGCATAATTTCCTTTATTTGGAAACTCATTTAATCTAAATTTTTAAAATATTATTTAAAACTAAAGAGTATCTTCCTTTTGCAAAACTCTGTAATTACAGTCGATTTTTGCCAATCCATAGGAAGGTTAGCGAACCTCATTAGTGATGTCATAAAATCTAATTTACATATGCAAATTAGCATTTTTGGTTGGCAAAGTCCTAGTAAGACGACTTAATAACAATGCAAAAGAAATTTGGTCTTTTGTCATTCTATCATTGTCCATCCGATTTTAGATCTGTAAAATGCGTAGTAAACTTGAAGATTCTTTTATTTTTTCTGCCGATTTACTTTTTAAAAATTTTGTGCAGAAAAAATTTTATGCGGTTTTAAAAAGTGTCAAAATTGCCAAATTTTATAGACTTTATAAAAACACTGATTATATAGATATTGAAAATAAATTTATTTAAAAAATGGAAGAATGTGTCCATGGGACACGGATGCCCCCCGCCTCCTTGCAATCGAAACACTTAAATTATTAAATGTTATGTTTAATTTATATATCAAATAATTATAAAAAAGGATCTTTCTCCTGTGATAAACGGGCACTGGAACTGGTTTGGTTTTGATGTAATGTGTAGTTCCAACAAATAATCTGAGAAACAGTCTTATATGTAATACTAATCTATTTTTAGCAACTGTGACCTTGACCTTGGCGGTACCATCCCGGAAGTCAATAGGCTTTTGTATTGGGTGATTACCAAGCACATGACCAAGTTTGGTTTTGATCCGATGTAGTATACTCAAGTTATCATCCGGAAACTAAAATTTTATTGAAATTTTAGTCTATTTTTAGCAACTGTGACCTTGACCTTGGGGGTACCAATCCGGAAATCTATAGGGTTCTGTCTTTGGCAATAAGTAAGCATGTGACCAAGCTTGCTTTTGATCCGATGAAGTATACTCAAGTTATCATCCGGAAACCAAAATTTTATTGAAATTTTAGTCTATTTTTAGCAACTGTGACCTTGACCTTGGGGGTACCAACCCCCAAGGTCAATCGGGTTCTGTCTTGGGTGATAAGCAAGCATGTGACCAAGTTTGGTTTTGATTCGATGTAGTATACTGAAGTTATCATCCAGAAACCAAAATTTTATTGAAATTTTAGTCTATTTTTAGCAACTGTGAATTTGACCTTGAGGGTACCAACCCGTAAATCGATAGGGTTCTGTCTTCAGTGATAAGTAAGCATGTGACCAAGTTTGGATTTGATCCAATGTAGTATACTCAAGTTATCATCCGGAAACCAAAATTTTATTGAAATTTTAGTCTATTTTTAGCAACTGTGACCTTGACCTTGGGGTCAACAACCTGAGAATCTATAGGGTTCTGTGTTGAGTGATAAGCAAGCATGTGACCAAGTTTGGCTTTGATCCGATGCAGAATACTCAAGTTATCATCCGGAAACCAAAAATTTTATTGAAATTTTAGTCTATTTTTAGCAACTGTGACCTTGACCTTGGGGGTACCAACCCAGAAATCGATAGGGTTCTGTGTTGAGTGATAAGCAAGCATGTGACCAAGTTTGGTTTTGTTCCTATGTAGTATACTCAAGTTATCATCCGGAAACCAAAATTTTATTGAAATTTTAGTCTTTTTTTAGCAACTGTGACCTTGACCTTGGGGGTACCAACCTGAAATCAATAGGGTTCTGTCTTGGGTGATAAGTAAGCATGTGACCGAGTTTGGTTTTGATCCGATGCAGGATACTCAAGTTATCATCCGGAAATCAAAAAGATGGACGTACGGACGGACGTACGGATCAGGGTAAACCTTAATGCCCCCGACCGCCTAGCAAGGGGCATAAAAATTGTTATCCTATGAAAGTGTAAACATTCCAGAATTTCTATCAAAAGGAATTATCAAGATACCTCAATTAATGATTTCGTACGAGTGAATTGAAAATGACATTTTTATGACACTTATTAATTAACACGATTTCTTGCCAACCAAATTTACCTTTTCAAGTCTGTGACTTCACAGCGAACCTTCCTATTGGTTATCTGTTACCTGTCAGCTTTTATACATGTTAAAATTATGGTTTTGATAAATTTTTTATTTCTTATTTCATCTTCACTGAAAAGACATAAAGTTGTCAAGATAGCTATCAGCAGAAACAAAATTTACAGAACAGTTAAAAAAATTGTACACTGAAGTTATCTCCCCTAGATAATAAAAACATTAGTATTATTAGCTGATATACCAAAACATCCCCTTTTTTGATAGATGAACTGAAGCATTTCAGTCAAACAATATCTATTGTACATCTGTGGAACTGCCTTGGGGAATTCTTATTATCCATCAACTATTGATCAAATTACCTAAGGAAAACAATTCCTTTCTTGGTCCAGAATTTGTATAACTGATTCTTTGTCATTTAATGATTGCTCAATAATAAAATACAAAAGATTGACCATCAGGAACTTTTTTTACAGACATTGTTATATTTTGAATACATAATATATAGTCCCTGTTCTTTCACTTTTATTGTGAGACTTGAAATTGCACTGAATTAAATTGTAATTTCATAAATGTTTGAATAAATAAGCGATCTGTTGAGTATCTTTAGTAAGGAGATGTATTTAGTAGTTTAGCAAAAAATAGTCAATATGTTGATTTAGTATGCACATCTACATTAGCAGCAATCCTACCCGGATATCAAAACAATCTGTCAAGCAGTTGTATCAACTAGAACAGACAGACAGACAAGTCAAAAACATTATACCATACGTAACTTCATTGGTCAGGGTATAATATTTTTGTTGAAGTTATATCATTACCTCCTGTATTTCTTGTATAACTGACTTGGAGAACAGGAATCTATCCATGAGTTGTCTCTCTATGTTTGTTACATTATAGTCTATTGTTGTTCCCTGTCCTACTTCAAATGAATAATTACAGTTGGCTAACACCATTGGTAATAGATCTTTTTCTGGATGGTAACTTATAAGGTGTGCTGCTGATATGTCTTTTACATGGACTTTTGGTAAACTATTTTCTCTAAAAAATAGTCAAATAGATCTTGGTAAGTTTTTACCAAGATAAAATGTCGAAATCTAAAACCATTAATAGATAAGTCAAACTTTCAAAATGCACCTTCTGAGTTACAAGCCGATGACAAAGGGGTAAAATAGTGTAAGGGTCGAGTTTAATATAAAATCATTTTTTTTTTCATTTTGTGGACTGATTTCATTTGAAATTAGACTTTGAAAGTGGTTACTAATGTTTTATTATAATTAAATAGTATAATGAGCAATGTAATACTTTCTATATTTATAAGGTTATAGTCTATTGTTGTTCCCTGTCCAACTTGAAATGAATAATTACAGTTGGCTAACACCATTGGTACTAGATCTTTTTCTGGATGGTAACTTATAAGGTGTGCTGCTGATATGTCTTTTACATGGACTTTTGGTAAACTGCTTTCTCTAAAAATTAATTTTATAATTCTTAGCCACTTTTTCTAAAGAAAAGATAATTAAAATTTCCATGCTTTAGAAAATTTTTCAACAATCAGGGTTCAAAATTCAACAAGAAAAAGGTCAGAAAAGGGATTAAATCTATTGTCTACTATCTACAATTGATTTGCACTAAAGGAAATTTTGAGTATTTTTCCTTTATTGCATGTGTTGTTATGATCATATATAGAACAAACCTTATGTTTAGTACTGACCTCTATTATAGACCTCTTTATACCTGTTTGACATGACCTCTATTACAGACCTCCTTAAACCTATGTGACAGGACAGCCTAAGTTTGACCTTTATTATAGACCTCCTTAAACCTATGTTACAGGACAGCCTAAGTCTTATCTCTATTATAGACCTCCTTAAACCTATGTGACAGAACAGCCTAAGGCTAACCTCTGTTATAGACCTCTTTAAACCTATGTAACAGGACAGCCTATGTCTGTCCTCTATTAAAGACCTCCTTAAACCTATGTAACAGGACAGCCTATGTCTGTCCTCTATTATAGACCTCCTTAAACCTATGTGACAGGACAGCCTAAGTCTTACCTCTATTATAGACCTCCTTAAACTTAGGTGACAGGACAGCCTAAGTCTAACCTCTATTACAGACCTCCTTAAACCTATGTGACAGGACAGCCAAGGTCCGACCTCTATTATAGACCTCCTTAAACCTATGTGACAGGACAGCCTAAGTATGTTGTAGCAGGTAGATTTAAATAGCCAGTAAATTGACTGAGCTAACAGATTTATTCTTTAGCTCACTCGGTTACGTGGCTGGCTGGAGTGACCTTAGTAAATTTTGTAGGCAGAATCATGCTATCGGGTTACACTTACTAATCCATTGTTAAAACCAATGAACTAATTGTTTTTTTTTTCTTCATTTATTCCTGGTGCACTTGAACTTGGATTGCTCAAACCACAATGGCTTGCACATTATGGATGTCTAAAAGCTTTTATGTAGTCCCTGTGCACATTTTTAACATTATTTCACCTTGATAGTCTTGGACAAATATTTTCAGTCTCTAGGGTGTTCAAGTTGGACTGTATTTCAAATAAGAATTACTTTTACTCTTTATTTGAGTATTTTTGTTATTAAACATCAACTTTTCATAAAAAATACTACATTAAAAACAATTCTCATATAAAATAAAAACAAAATGAAATATAGAGTATGACTGGAAGTAAATTTACACTACTCCAAAGTGAATATATATATATACAATAGTTACTCAGAAGATAAGAATAAATGGACTATAAACTGCTTGGGGATAAGGATATATAAGAATAGACATGCTGAAAGAGTCTAAACCAAAGACAAGGGTAATATCAATGTAGCAAAATATCAAGCAAACTTTGTTGACTGTGACTCAGCAAGGTAAACTCACTTATCATCATAGTTGCCATCCTCTGACAATGAGAAATCATGCCATGACATGACATGACATACCAAAAAGAGTGTGAAAACGCCAACATACTTTGGGACTTAATTAACTCTAGTTGTGTTCAACAGTGGCATGTCTGATTGAAGAAAACCCAATCAGGTACATATTCAAAACAATTTACAAGTTTAGTTGAATTTACAAGACAGTAAGGCAAAAAGTTAGCAAAGAGTTTCTCAGCCTTGATGATTTTGTTTGTAGTTGGCAACGAGAAAATGGATTTTGACCAATATTGACAGATTAACAGTTTCAAATGAACCCGAGCTTTTATATATGCGACTGGATCACTCTATGTAAAAGATCTAGTATAAACTGAAAAGGTTGCATAATGCATTGTTAGACCAGATCGAATAACCATCTTTAATCCATTTAAACCAGGGCTCCAATCTTTTGTTTTGGTATCAGGTACAAAATAATTGTTTTCTCTTTGCATTCATGTCTTTAGTCAATGTAACAGGCCAAGAAAGTGACAAGTTGTTTTGCCAAAATAGAAATGGTAACACTGCTTCTATATGTAGTACGGTCAAGAAAAGTCCAAATATTCACAGGAAAACAGTGATACCACTAATAACCAAAAACCAAAAACGACTAATGGCATGTGGAGTTGTAAAAAGCTTGTACATGACATGTGACAAATCTACTCAAAAAGGACATGTAAACTGTTGAAAAAGCATGTGTAGCATGCGAATATCATGTAAGTTGGCAACTATCTTATCACACATATCAAGTCAATATCTGAAAAGGAGTTATTGCAGATCATCTCTCACTGTACCCATTACCTTATTGCAAATTTAAAGAACACTGCTGAGGTAACTGTAAGGACAGCCAAGAAACTTCCTTACTTACAGATGATTTAAGAGGGGGCCGATGGGTTTATTTCGTTCTCCGTGATCGGGGATTTCAATTCCCCGTGATTTGTTTTCCATTTAATTAATTTGTCGTGAATCGTTATTAGAACAATTGTTTGATCCGTGATTGACAAAATGAATTCCCCGTGAACTGTGATTGGTCCGAATAATTTTTTCGTGATTCATGATGAGACCCCTATCAGGCCCCTCATTTAAGGACTTCAAAGTACAGTCACACTTCGATGGCTCAAATACCCAAGGGACCGTTGAAAACAGTTCGAGCTAACAGGCTGTTCTAGATATCAAGGTCAAACTATGCTTAAACTTGAACAAAGGGACCACAAAAAGGGTTTGAGGCATCAATGGTGTTTGAGTCATTGTAGTTTGAGCCATCTAAGTTCTACTGTAATTGATTAATACTGAAAGAAAATTGCTATATCAAAATTGGACTAAAAATAAGAGATCAGCAGGCCTTCCTAACTCATATATCTTTTTCTTGGACAAGTGATGCAACATGACATGGCATGGGTGAAACAGGCAATTTTTCTAGTGAGCAAAGTAAAAGAAACTCCATCAAAATGTAATAAATTATTAATATTCTAAATTAAAATACATGTAAACACCAAATTTGGCCACTGAAGGGCCACTGAAGGGCCAAACAAGATGTGTTTGTGAGACACTACATATGCCCCCAGATTCTACAGTAAAATATATGAAAATATCCAATTTTACCCCCTTTTGACCTCTGTGACCTTGACCTTTGACCTAATTTTTTTGCATATTTATGTTCATATTGACAAGACCTGTACACTTGCCAAGTATTAAAATTCTATCTTACATAGTTCAAAAGTTCTTTATTACCATTAAAACACCCAATTTAACCCCTTTATTCTGAAACAGATGAAGCCCCTTTGGGCCTCTTATTTATTGAAATGGTCTTAATTGTTAAAAGTATTTAAACTTGCTATAAGAAATCTACAGAAAAATACTGCATCTAGATCTGACAAAAAATTTAAAAGTCAATTTTTTAAAAAGTTTGTCCCCTTTGGACCTCTTGTTTCTCACAAACAGTAAATGCTACCTCAAATCTGTTGACATATTACAGTTGCTCAATTTTATTAGCAATAAAGTGAAACAAACTCCATCTCGATAGGATAAATAATCAGGATTCTACAGTCAAATATGTGAAAACAGCCAATTTCACCCCTTTTTAACCTCTGTGACCTTGACCTTTGACCTGACCTAATTTATTTGCATATTTATGTTCCTCTTGACTAGACCTATACACCTACCAAGTATGAAAAATCTACCTTATATAGTTCAAAAGTTATAGCCAAGGTTAAAGTTTCGGATGCACAGACAAACAGATAGACAGATAGACAGACAGACAGACAGACAGACAGACAGGACAACAAGAGGCTCTCAGGAGCCTGTATCGCTCACCTGGACCATGGCTGACATAGATAAAAGGCATTTCCAATTGGAACAAGATTGCTACGCGTAGCTATGTCCCAAGCCGCCGCAGTAAAGTCGATAAAGTCCCATAACTCATGTAAAATTTTGCGAATCAAAATGGTGGACGGATATGATCAACTGCATTAGGTTGCAAACAGCCAAGCAAAATTTCAGCAAAATCCCTTAATTGGATTTTGAGGAGTTGTGTCCACAAAGTCTTCCTATGTTGTAGTATGCATAAAGTCGATAAAGTCCCATAACTCCCGTAAAATTTGTCCAATCAAAATGGCAGCATAATATGATCAAGTAAATATGGTGGCAAATGTTCACACAAAATTTCAGCATAATCCGTTCAGTGGTTTCCCAGGAGTTGGGCCTTCAAAGTGTTCCTAAGCTGTAGCATGCGGTAAGTCGATAAAGCCCTATAACTCCTGTAAAATTTGACGAATCAAAATGGCCATGCGATATGATCTTGTACATAAGTTGACTAACAATTCTGTAAAATTAGAATGAATTCGGACTGGCAGTTTCTGAGGAGTTGCCTCCACAAGATTTGCCATTGGATAACAATGTGGAAATAATCAAAGTCCCATAACTCCCACAAAATTTTAGAACGCAAAATGGCGATGCGATATGATCTAGTACTAATGGTGACTAACAACAATTCTGTAAAATTAGAATGAATTCGGACTGGCAGTTTCTGAGGAGTTGCCTCCACAAGATTTGCCATTGGATAACAATGTGGAAATAATCAAAGTCCCATAACTCCCACAAAATTTGACGAATCAAAATGGCTATGCGATATGATCTAGTACTAATGATGACTAACAATCCTGTAAAATATGAATAAATTCTGGTCAGAGGTTTCTGAGGAGTTGCGTCCACAAGATTTGCCATTGTATAACAATGTAGAAATAATCAAAGTCCCATAACTCCCACAAAATTTGACGAATCAAAATGGCGATGC
>MJUU01022712.1:13482-27653 GCA_002080025.1 Modiolus philippinarum
GCAGTCAACAAACAATTTTTAACACCATATCTTTAAGTTACAACATCAAAATCTATTTGGAAACCAAATTTCATTGAAATCGGACAATGTTGAATTTTCCTGCCTTTTTGGGGCCATTTTGAAAATAGTAGTCAACAAACAATTTTCAACACCGGTTTTGCAGTAGTGACATCAATATCCACTTAGAAACCAAATTTCATTGAGATCAGACAATGTTGATTTGGCAGCCATTTTGAAAATAGCGGTCAACGAACAATTTTTAACATCAGTTGTGAAGTTGTTACATCAATACCTTTTTGGAAACAAAATTTCATTGAAATCGGACAATGTTGAATTTTCCCGCCTTTTTGGCGGCCATTATGAAAATGGCAGTCAACAAACAATTTTCAACACAGGTATTGCAGTAGCAACATCAATATCCACTTGGAAACCAAATTTCATTGAAATCAGACAATGTTGTATTTTCCCGCCTTTTTTGGTGGCCATTTTGAAAATGGTGGTCAACGAACAATTTCTAATATCAGTTTTGAAGTTGTTACATCAATACCTTTTTGGAAACCAAGTTTCATTGAAATCGGACAAAGTTGAATTTTCCCTCTTTTTTGGCGGCCATTTTGAAAATGGTGGTCAACGAACAATTTTTTTACCCCTTTTTATCTTTTAAATTCAGATGTCTTTTTATATTTGTTTTAATTTTGACCGTGCCCAATTTAGGTGGTTAACCACTCTCTTGACTATTGTATTTGAACAATTTTTAACATCAGTTTTGAAGTTGCTACATCATTACCTTTTTGGAAACCAAATTTCATTGAAATCGGACAATGTTGAATTTTCCCGCCTTTTTGGCGGCCATTTTGAAAATGGTGGTCAACGAAAAATTTTCAACACCGGTTTTGAAGTCGCAACATCAATATCTAATCGGACAATGTTGAATTTTTCCGCCTTTTTTGGCAGCCATTTTGAAAATGGCAGTCAACCAATAATCTTCAACATCAGTTTTGAAGTCGCCACAGCAATGCAAACATTTTATCAATAGACACTTAACCTTCATCTTCTATAGTTTTGGAAATAAAAGATGAAAATTATGAAAATTCCGTGAAAAAAGGGCAATAAATCCTACAAGGGTTTTTGGATTATCTTCAAAATTTCAGGGTGTGTAGATCTTGACATGCTGAACATTTTTGCAATTTAAAGTTGACTTGTGTCTCTGTTATAGTTTTTCTGATAAAAAATTAATAAAGTTAAAATTTTGCAAATTTTAAAGAAAAAGGGCAATAACTCCAAGACGGGTTTTCGGATTTTTGATATCTGTAATGGTTTTTGAGTTATTTGCAAAAAACAGCAATTTACCCCTATGTTCTATTTTTAGTAACAGCAGCCATGTTGTTTGGTCTTCGGACTAATCAACCTTTTTAAACTGCATACCCTGGTGATGCTTCAGGCCAAGTTTGGTTACAATTGGCTCAGCAGTTTCAGAGGAGAAGATTTTTGAAATTGTTGACGGACGACGGACGCAAAGTGATTGCAAAAGTTCACATGGCCTTTTAGGCCAGGTGAGCTAAAAATTGGGCAGGGGTTCCCTTTATAATCAAGGTAATACAAAATGCAGAAATTGAAGTATTCAGACCACAATTCAAATAAAAATTCAAAAAATTTGGGCAGAGGTTCCCCTTAAAATCAAAAGGGCCAATGTAAAAACTATGTTCCAGATGGTGGCCATCTTGGATGAGGTATGGACCTGCCAGATACATTTTTTGGATGGGACCACCTAAGAACCATTGTGGCTTAGTTTGGTTCTAATTGGACCAGTAGTTTCTTAGAAGAAGATCTTTAAATGTATATTCCATAGGATCCAATGTTAAAACTATGTCCCCCCTGGCAGCCATCTTGGATGAGGTACAGACCTGCAAGATACCTTTTTTTGGAAAGGACCATCTAAGGGCCATTGTGACTAAGTTTGGTTCTAATTGGACTTGTAGTTTCTGAGAAGAAGATCTTTGAATGTCTTTTCCATAGGGTCCAATGTTAAAACTTTGTTCCCGCTGGCGGCCATCTTGGATGAGGTACATACCTGCAAGATAACTTTTTTGGATGGGACCATCTATGGACCATTAAGGCTTAGTTTAGTTTTAATATGACAAGTAGTTTCTGAGAAGATTTTTGAATGTATTTACCATAGGGTCCAATGTTAAAACTATGTTCCCCGCTGGCAGCCATCTTGATTGAGGTATGGACCTGCAAGATAACTTTTTTGGAAGGGACCATCTAAGGACCATTGTGGCCTAGTTTAGTTTTAATTGGACTAGTAGTTTCTGAGAAGAAGATCTTTGAATGTCTTTTCCATAGGGTCCAATGTTAAAACTGTGTTCCCCGTTGGCAGCCATCTTGGATTAGGTACGCACCTTCCGGATACCTTTTTTGGAAGGGACAATCTAAGGACCATTGTGGCTTAGTTTAGTTTGTATTGGACAGTTAGTTTCTGAGAAGAAGATCTTTGAATGTCTTTCCCATAGATACAATGTTAAAACTATGTTCCCTGCTGGCGGCTATCTTGAATAAGATACGGACTTGCCAGATACCATATTTGGAAGGGACCATCTAAGGATCATTGTGACTAAGTTTGGTTATAATTGGACTGGTAGTTTCTGAAAAGAAGATCTGTGAATGTCTTTTCCATAGGGTCCAATGTTAAAACTATGTTCCCCGTTGGCGGCCATCTTGGATTAGGTACGAACCAGTCGGATACCTTTTTTGGAAGGGACCATCTAAGGACCATTGTATCTAAGTTTGGTTATAATTGGACACGTAGTTTCTGATACATCTTTGAATGTCTTTTCCATAGGGTCCAATGTTAAAACTATGTTCCCCACTGGTGGCCATCTTGGATTAGGTACGGACCTGTCAGATACCTTTTTTTTGGAAGGGGCCATCTAAGGACCATTGTGACTAAGTTTGGTTATAATTGGACTGGTAGTTTCTGAGAAGAAGATCTTTGAATGTAATTTCCATAGGGTCCAATGTTAAAACTATGTTCCCCGTTGGTGGCCATCTTGGATTAGGTACGAACCTTTTGGATACCTTTTTGGAAGGGACCATCTAAGGACCATTGCATCTAAGTTTGGTTATAATTGGACAGGTAGTTTCTGAGAAGAACATCTTTGAATGTCTTTTCCATAGGGTCCAATGTTAAAACTATGTTCCCTGCTGGCGGCTATCTTGGATTAGGTACAGACCTGTCGGATACCTTTTTTTTGGAAGGGACCATCTAAGGACCATTGTGACTAAGTTTGGTTATAATTGGACTGGTAGTTTCTGAGAAGAAGATCTTTGAATGTTATTTCCATAGGGTCCAATGTTAAAACTATGTTCCCCGCTGGCAGCCATCTTGGATTAGGTACGGACATGTCGGATACCTTTTTTGAAGGGGACCATCCAAGGACTATTGTGACCAACTTTGGTTCCAATTGGCTCAGTAGTTTCAGAGGAGAAGATCTTTGAATGAAAAGTTTACGACGGACAGAAGGATGGACGGACGAACGACAGACGCCAAGTGATGGCAAAAGCTCACCCTGGCATAGCCAGGTGAGCTAAAAACAATATACCTCCCAATCATCGATATGGGGGCATAAAAACATAAAACTACATCTTCAAATTGTCTGTAAGACATTAAGCTAAATTTTCATTATGATCTGTCATCTTAAACAAAAGTAATGGTGTGTGCATATAAAATTACAGTATGCTATATAATAATACAACCACAGATTATTTGGAGTCACATTAGTCAGATGTGAGAAAAAAAAAAACAAGACTTACTTTTGTTTACATTGATGACAATAGTTCTCCAAAAATAAATTCTGCTTTTTCAGAAGGAAGAACAACAACACATATGAACAGAGGCCTGCATCTTTATGTGTTGGTATCAGGTAAGATATCGGTGTCTGGTCATCTATACCTGATCTACAATACTCTCTATCAACTGTCACTAAACTCTCATTTGCTGGACATACTAATGATAAAAAGTAACATAAATTAAATTTAATAAACATATACTGCAATGTATACTACAAGTTAGTTCAACAGATCTTTTGCCAATAGTTGTATACTTAAGCAATTGCCTAAGGACCAAAATGATCAAATTTTGTTCAAAGATTCCGTGTTTAATTTAATTTGATTTTTCCTGGTTTGAAAAGGATGAAAGAACCCTGCAGATTATATACCAATGCAGATAAAACAGCCTTACTTTTTTCTCAATTTTATAATTGTTCACCCCATAACCATTTATTATACCCCCACTTTAGCGGGCTGGTATATAGTGATCATTGTGTCTGTTGGTTTGTCCACCCGTTTGTTCATCTTGTAGAGGATACACTTTGTGGCAACAATTACCTCCTCCTAGACCACTACGTGAAATTCACCAAAACTTTCACAAAATGTATATTACTACCATTGTGCACCAACTTTAACTTGATTTGATTTTGATTTTTTTTTAATTTTAATTCTGGAAATAAATTGAGGAGTGTGCTATATAAAAGTGAACTTTGCTCATATGTTTTCTATCTTAAAATGTATTTTTGCAAATAAATTTTATCTGTACACTGAATACACAGTTCAACTCATCAGTATAAATGTCCAGGTACCATTCAAATGTTTCTTACCATAAGTTTCTAAGGATTCTCTTACACAGTTCCATGCCTCAATGAAGTCATTTAATGAAAGTTCAAAATCTTCCAATTGTCTTTCTGAAATCAATAAAAAATCAAATGTTATTTTCAACGTTTATTTTCTTATATTGGCATTTAAAAAGATTAGAATTGGAATTGTTTAAGCTCACCAAAACTGATGTCTCCCCTTCATAAGTATCAACCAATTTGTTATTGTTAGTAATACAATACATATGGTTTAAGGGTAAGAACTTCATCCCTTTTTAAGATTTCTTATGTCAATGAATATGGAACAATCAAATCATCTTATCACCAGACATAACATTATATCTAGGGAAAGGGAAGGAATCTCAAAAGCTTCAAGATATCATATATAATACATACCTAATATTGTCGGGATGTTTGGGGGATTCGCTTGGATTTCCATCATGTATCAGTTGATTCCATATGATCTTTAGTAAATAACTTACAGCTGGTCAAGGAGTGTGGATCTCAAATGATTTCCAGATATCCTATAATTCTTAAAATGATGCCCCATTGGGGTCAGGGATCACCCCTTAGGAGATTCCAGTATGTATCAACCAATTCATCTTCTCAGATGTTATAAGATTATCTTTGGTTATGGGGTGGGGATCTCAACTGTTTTCAAGATACTCTATAATTCTTAAAATGTGTGTTGAGTGCATTCCCTTAGAGCATCTGGTTTGTATAAACTAATTCATTTTTCATAAGCACTAAGAGGATGCATGGTTTAAGGATGACGATTTCAACCCTTTTCAAGATATTTCTTAATTCTTAAAAATAGCAATGGTGCATTACATGCCACGTTTCAAAAAATTTCTAAATTAAAAGGGGCATAACTCCGGAACCCCTCAGACATCTAACCCAAAATCAAACTTGACCCGAGTTTTGTGGTAAACAACTTACATACCAAGTTTGAAGACCGTGTGTTATTTCGTTCACAAGTTATCAGTCGGAAACCCTAAAATTCACAAAATTTTCAAGGGGTATAACTCCAGAACCCCTTGGACCTCTGAATCCTAAATCAAACTTGACCTGCATTTGTGGTAAACAACTTGCATACTAAGTTTGAAGACCTTGTGTTATTTCACTCACAAGTTATCAGTTGGAAACCTTGGGGGGACAGACGGATGTACGGATGGACAGACGGACACACGACTGAGGGTATCACATAATACCTCGCCACTTGTGGTCGGGTATAAAAAGGGTGGGGTGGGTGGTTGGAAATGGATTGTCACATAAAAGAATTAGGTCTCTGTGACCTTCACCTTTATTGTTAAGGTCAAATAATTATTACTATTCATTGGATTTAAGTTAAATGAAAGACAGACAAATGATACAAGTGATGGAAAAAGCTTGGCCTAGATAACTTTTACAACGTTCCAATATTTATTCATAAATGTACTATCACTGGTATACAAATATTACTAAACTATATCACTTTTATCCCCTTTGTTTCGTTTAGCTGTTACAAATGGATTAAAACTTTATGTTTTTCAATACCAATATGAAGCACATCACTCAATATCTACCTTGCCACATGTGTTCTTTAACTTGTTTTATAGTCAATGTTGTAGCTTCAGCTCTATCTAGTTTCCGACTGTATTTCTGTATTAACATTTTTTGCAGCCTCATAATACTGGGTACAAATCTTATTGCTCTCAAGTGGTGTTCCTAAAAAAATAAAAAATATGATACATTAAAAAGAGACAAGAACACCTGAAAACTAATGAGCAAACATGAAGAGCAGTACATCACAAATTTTAGAATTTAAATTAGATGTGAGTTTCCCATTGAAGATTTGTGTTGCCTGACATACTTATATGGAATGAAGTTTCTTACAACTCTCTTTATGCAAATATTTGGAGGCTGGTCTCTGTAGTTCCGGAGACAAATGTTGAAGAAATTATTTTGTGACAAATATTTCTATATGAAAAGTTAAGTCTTACAGGAAGTGGATATGCAGCAGATCAAAACTGTTTCACTTGATACATTTCTCCTGAAACTTAATTTGTGCTAAACATCATGAAGAAACTTTCTATTGCCATAAGAAAATGTGAAGGAAATTAACACATATTTTCTAATTGACAAATAAGTCCTAAGAATGTTGGCATGCTGCAGAAAAAGTTCTCTGCACTGATACTTTAAAATTGGCCACTGTTGCCTAATATAAATGTAACAAATAATTTTATAATATGTTTCTAAATCAATATTATTCCATGTTCTGTCCTTCTAACATAGGGCGGATTTGAAACTGTTTTATATGATAATAAAATATGAACTTGAGTGTATGATTTTGTTAAGTCTAGAGGACAAAATTTTGTAATATTTCAAAGAATTCTCTAGAAAACCAGTCAGCACAATGATGAATGCATATACTCACAACTTCCATTGTTATTGACAGGCAATACATTAAAATGAACCACACAAATACATAGTTTTTTAATAATGTGATTATCTAACAAATTCAAAAGAAGGTTATATATAAGCATAGTTATTTACCTCTTTCAGGAATAGTCTCAGAATTGGAAGTTTAAGTTTTGAAGAACCTATGTTTTGTCTCAAGTGGTCCACAGATATCAAAGCTCTAAACCTCCATACAGCTGGAATTTCATGCAACAGAACCATGTCCTGTATTTCCTGTGGTTTATCTGTCTCGTATAGTATCTGTAGCAATGGATCGGCACCTTCAAAAATATTAAATATTTCTTCCATTTATCATGTAGATTTTTGTTTCGTTTTCTAAGACAGAGCAGCTAAACAGTCTGTCTTTAGAAGTACTTTATAATGTTAAAAATTCCCAATATCATTAATTTTATTTGATTGTTGGTGTTGAACTATAGGAATTAGGTTACATTACAAGATCTTTCATCCATTAAGTGCTGTTAAGATATAACTACTAAATATAACATTTGAATGTTCATTAGGACTCATATGTAATGAATTTAGTACATGTGCAATTTTGCTTCAATAGATCAGAGCAGATGATAAAAATGTGAAAAGTTAACAGACTGGCTATGGATAACCAAGTGATGGCAATAATTCACACTGACCTTATGGGTCAGGTGAGCTAAAAAAGGTCTGTAAAACTTTTAAATTAAAGACTTGTAAATTTTGTTAGATTTTATTTGTTTCATGTGGCCATATTTGTTATGAGATCAGTATCAAATGAAGTAGTTCATACCAGACCTTGCATACATCAATCTACTGCTTTTTGTCCTAATTGGTTCATTTTATTCATAAGAAATGTAGAAAATACATTTTTCCTTTTATCAGAAGACATATGGAACTTAAAATAGATCTCTAGCTCATAGCTTGCATACCTTATCTTCAATCAAAATCCAACAAGAGCTGTGGCCAAATGGCTGCCATTTATACCCCCGCTTGTTGAACCCTGAATTATTGTGATAAGTGCAAATTTACTTCAGTGTGGACACAATACAGGTGTGGACATAATACGAAAAAATGCTATAATCCTTAAAAATAACTTTTAACAAAAGTTCCAATGAAAATTTTCAGTCAAAATCAGACAAAAGTATAATTCACCCTTTTTGGCCTCTTTTGACATTTTACACAAAAATCGTGTTGAAGAAATTTCGTTACAACACTTTGAAAACAACTCTTTAAGACGATCACAATGAAAAATGTGATTTTCTATTCACAATATCTACCATTAATTTTGAATTAATTCTCTTTGCAGAAGGAATCAATAAAAAGTTGAAGTCAAATTATCTCCCTTTCCTAATTTGAACAACAATTATATTCCTTCATGCACACCTCCATATAGTGTTATTTCCTTGTGTAAAGTTTCATCAAAATCCTTCGAGTCGTTTAAGAGAAGTTGCGCTTACGAGGTAATCCCTGCAAATGGAATCAATTAAAAGTCAAAGTCGAATTATCTCCCCTTCCTGATTGCGGACAATAATTATATTCCTTCATGCACACCTCTGTATGGTGTCCTTCCTTTGTGTAAAGTTTCATCAAATCCTTCATGTCGTTTAAGAGCAGTTGCTATTAGGAGGTAATCCCTGCAAATTGAATCAATTAAAAGTCAGTTAAATTATCTCCCCTTCCTGATTTATGACAAGTTTCATCAAAATCCTTCAAGTGGTTCAAGAGGTGTTCCGCTTACGAGAAGTGTGGACAGACAGACAGATGAACGGACAGACAGACAGACAAGGTGATTCCTTATACACCCCCAAACTTAGTTTATGGGGGGTATAAATACAAAGGATTAAAGTCAAAAGTCAAAAATGTGTTGGACTGACAGAGGGACACAGTTTAAGCCTATTGTCACCTACAGTGATGCCAAAAGGGGACAAATAATGGTCAGCTGTGTTGATAAGGAACCATGGTACAGTAAAGAGGAGTTCATTTTTATGATCAACACAAAAAAAGGATGGCATTACATCATATCTTGGATTCCAAAGAAAATTGTTGATATCTGTTTTGCAAGAAAGTGGGTGTGAATAACAAATTCAACAAATTCACATCTTCACACTATTCAACTGACCTAGATATTAAAATAGTTTGTTCAAAAGAAAAAGACTTCACTGAAAAAGCTTTTGAAGAAATTGTAATCAGATATTCAATTTTGATACAGTTCGACTTCGGTGCAACAAAATGAGACAACTTTGTATAACTAAGAAATCTTACCCAATCTATGGTCATTCAAGATTCTGTCATTAAAATGTCTGATTATATTCTGTATATCCTAAAATAAATAAACAGAGAACCATAGAAATAATAACTACAGCAATTACTTTCATATTGTATGTAATCAAGGTAATAGTTCACTACAATAATATATACAGCAATCAGTGAAGAATGCTCTGACACTTGGATGTAGTTTTACTTCCCAACTACAACCAGTCATAAAATGTTAGTGATTTGATAAAGCGATTTTCATACTCACAGAATGCAAACCAGTTTAGCAAGTTCTTCAAGGGGACTTAACCCAGAGACATACAGCATCTTGGTTGACATTTTTCTCATAACTAAAAATATTTTTATCATCAGTTAATACCTGTATGTTTTGGAACTATTTTCTGACAAAGCCTACTAGTGCTTACCATGACTGAAACCAACAGAACATTTCATTTGGCAATTTACTGCCGTTGCATCCTGCAATGGAGCAGCAAACTATGGTAGTATGTGGGGCTGGTGATTTACTTCCCTTTCCAATGAACTCTAATGCCTTAGGAATAATAGAATATCTTTTCCACAAAATGTAATGAGGAAATTAAACAGAAAGACTGGCTGCAAAGAACTGTACACAATTTAAGTTGGGAAACACCACACTCCATGCAGAAAACCCCTTCTTCATTTTTCGAAAAGAGCATAGTACTAGTCAAATATATGGCAAAATATCATGCCCTTACTGATATCTCCCCTTTCCCTATGGAAATCACTCATCCTGCCCTGCTTGTCACATCCAACCATTTTCCCTTCTTCTTATAAATTTTTTAGCTTTTTCTTGTCCTGATTTAGCTAAAATGTTGCTACATGACTTAAAACTCTAATAAATCAATCAATCAATCAGATAAATTTTTATTCTAAATAAACAGAATATAAGCACATTCTTTTTTACGTATTTTAAAAGAATGGTATGCAAGTAAAAAAATCTTAGATTACAGAGTTGAAACTTCAATTCTAACATGGCTCTCATTAATCGTCAACCAGTATAATACTCGATAACCATATATTTCGCACATGCGCAAATGGTATCGGAATAAGAGTATAAGGGATACAAAACAACCATGATTTTTAATTTTGTTTGTCTTAGTTTATGAAGGAAATAAAGGTAAAGAACATTTTTTAACCAAATCATTACATTCAGACACATAAAAATGTATTGTTTTGCTTTCGATTTGGAATTTGAACTTGCATCTGTTTGAAAACGTCAGATTGTGTATTGTGACATCATAGACACAGACAGCAATTGAGACGGGAAATCTGCCTTCTCTTAGGTCGCTTCAGAATGGAAAATTCAATTTTCTGTCATATTAGAATCGAAATAATTCATCGCAGGTATATGGTTATTGTCATTTAACCATGGGCTGGGCCTTTATATTCGTAAATTTAACCCTTTGCTAACACTCAGGGTTAAATTCGAATATAAAGGCCCAGCCCATGGTTAAATGACAATAACCATATACCTGCCATGAATAATTTCTTAAATACAGCATTCAAATCCTCTAAATCTATGAAAAACAATAAATATACCTCAAGAACTGGATCAATATATTTTTTAGAAAAATCTTCTTCCCATTTTGATCTAGAGTTTTTATCCAATAATCCACAAACTTCTGGTGGATAATTTTCTCCTATAAATGTAAAAAAATAATCAAGTACTAGGAAGGGTAGCTTAACATCAAATTGCAAAATTTTTCATGAAGAGTTCTCATACAAAGCTGATTTCTATCAAAAAGAAATCTTGTAAAATTGTTTTCGTTTGAAAATCAAAAGTATCTCCAATCATTAAGTGCTTGTTTGAAAAAGCCAAAAATTGCTTACATAATACAACAATCATTTCCAAGCTTCAGACAAAAATTCAAATCACTCCCACCAGACAAGCCTTGAAATCTTTGACATCCTACCACTTGCTGAGAAAATGATCTAATCAATGTATACTTGAAATAGTCAATAGACCATGAAATTGAGGTTAAGGTAAAGGATCATATGACAGAAAAAACTGTTCTATGCAAGAAAACCATATACATATACTATATTTCACTGACCTACCACTTAAAGAGTTATTGAATAAGTGATATATACTCCCTTAAATTCAATATTGTCACTAGACCATACGATTGAGACCAAGGTCAAATTCATAAAAGTAGACAGCTAGTCTAAGCTCTTTCCTAGACAAACCTTCATACTAAATATCTTTGACCTAGTACTTACAGTTACTGAGAAACTCATCTACCTTGATTAATGAACAAATCACTTGACTGGAATGGTGTCAGGTTCAATAGCTCTATGGAAGACATTCATGTACCATCCAAAGCAAATAAACATACCAATTATCACTGCCTTACAGTCTTCGGGAAGCTTATCTAATCACAAAACATAACTAGAAAATGCATGGGTGTTCCGTGGAACACATGTGTCGCCTGCACTATATATTTTAAAGAATTTAAAGTTTTGTTATAAAATGACAAAGTCCACAGATCATCAAAAAAATCAAAATTGTAGAAAAACAAAATGCCTGGTGCACATCTACAATATATACTGAAGCATCCTTGCAAGTTTGGTTTGAAAGTATCAAACGATTTAAGAGGAGTTGCTGATAATGGAGGCATACCCTTAAGAATCCAATGAGTTAAAATGAAGAAATTCAAAGATAGCAAGAAAATCTGAAAAAAATCAAAATTAATGAAAAACTAAATGCATGGTGCACATCTGCAATATTTGGTAGTTTGGTTGGAAAGTACCAAGCAGTCTAGGAGGAGTTGAGGATAATGGAGGTATACTCTATGACTCCAATAAGCTAAAAAATGCATGGGTGGTCCACGGAACACATGTGTTGCCTGCACTATATATATTTAAGAATTCCTGTGTTTGAAATAGAATGACAATGTCCATGTTGCACATCTATATCACATACATTCCTCCAAGTTTGGTAGAAAAATACAGAGGCATTAATGAGGAGTTGTGGATAATTGAGACATACCCTAAGACTGGATAACCGTAAGTGCAATTCAATGATAATATGGAATTCTGGAATAAATGAAAAGAAAGAAAAACAAAATCTTCAACATATACTGAAGCATTCATGCAAGTTTGGTTGAAAAATACAAAGCTGTTGAGGAGGAGATGCGGATAATGGAGTTATACCCTCAAGACCCCAATAATCAAAATGACAAAGTCTAAAAATATGTTTAAAATAACAAAATTAAAAAAAAATGCATGGTGCACATCTTCAACATATACTAAAGCATTCCTGCAAGTTTGGTTGAAAAGTGCCAAGCACTTTAGGAGGAGTTGCGGATAATGGAGATGTACCCTCAACACTCCAATAAGCTAAAATAACAAAGTCCAAAAACAGCGTAAAATCTGGAAAAAAAAACAAAATTAAAGAAACACAAAAAGCATGGTGCACATCTTCAACAAATACTGAAGTATTCATGCAAGTTTGGTTGAAAAGTTCAAAGCGGTTTAGGAGGAGTTGCGGATAATGGAGATGTACAACACTCCATCCAATAATTTAAAATGACAAAGTCCATTAACGCGTACAATTTAAAAAAAAAAAACAAAATAAAAGAAAAACAAAATGCATGGTGCACATCCTCAACATATACTAAAGCATTTCTACAAGTTTGATTGAAAAGTGCCAAGCGGTTTAGGAGGAGATGCGGATAATGCTCAAAATTTTTGAGCCATACAGACGGACGGACGCAAGATGACGGATAGTGATCCCTATGTGTTGATCCTGCACTAGGTGCAGGCGACACAACAAGACGACGGATTGTGATCAGTATGTGTGGATCCTGCACTAGGTGCAGGCGACACAATGACAAAGTCCAAAGATAGTTATAAAATCTGAAAAAAATCAAAATTAATCAAAACCTGCAATATATATTGAAGCATTCTTGCAAGTTTGGTTGGAAAGTACCAAGCTGTCTTAGAGGAGTTGCGGATAATGGAGGTATACCCTAGGACTCCAATAAACTAAAATGACAAAGTCCAAAAATAGCTTCGAAATCTGTTAAAAGATAAATAAAGAATAAAGGGCTACGCCGAGCGCAGCATGATACGACCGCAGCATGTCAACCACTGAAATTTAAACAAAAGTAGTTCAAAGTTAATGTGGACACAGTAAAGAGATTGACACAATAATTAGATGGACACAAAAAGAAGCTTGACACAGTTATTAGCTAGGAACAAAATAGGGAAAAATTCAACCCTTTTGATCACTTATTGATGAAAAAAACATAAGAGCTATGCAAAATATGTACTATCAACTAAAACTTTACATCCATAGAAATTCAAAAAATAAAAAAATTCCATTGAAATCCGATGAAAAATAAATTTTTACATATCAAGAAAAATTGCAATTTTGGCCCCTTTGGCCCCTTGTAGCATGGAAACGGTAAGAGCCACGCCAAATCCATTGCCATATCCCTGAAAGCTTAGATCAAGAGGAATCCAAAGAAAAAAATCCCATTGAAATCCGATGAAAAATAAAGATTTGACATATTTAGAAAAATTGCAATTTTGGCCCCTTTGACCCCTTGTAGCTCGGAAACCGTAAGACCTACACAAAATCCGTTGGCATACTACTGAAAGCTTAGATCAAGACGAATCCAAAGAAAAAAATCCCATCGAAATCCGATGAAAAATAAAAATTCTACATAATCCGAAAATTCGCAATTTTGGCCCCGTTCGGCCCTCATAGCTGGGAAAGGAAACAAGTTATCAAAAATCTAATAGCTGAGCGCCATATTAATTTTTCACAAGGAATCCATTAAAAAAAACTGCATCAAA
>MJUU01022712.1:27773-51835 GCA_002080025.1 Modiolus philippinarum
CCAAACCTTCCTTTTGTACCAAAGAACATTATGTTAAAATTTCATAAGGATTGATCTACTGGAACTAAAGTTATTTACCAAAAACTAAAGTGTCTACAGACGACGACGACGACAACGACAACGACGCCGACAACGACGCCGACGACGACGACAGCACCATACCAATATACGACCGCAAAAATTTTTGCGGTCGTATAAAAACTAAATACATGGTGCACATCTTCAATATATACTGAAGCATTTCTGCAAGTTTCGTTGAAAAGTACCCAAAGTTTGGTTGGAAAGTACCAAGCGGTCTAGGAGGAGTTGCGGATAATGGAGGTATACCCTAGAACTCCAATAAGCTAAAATGACGAAGTCCAAAAATAGCTTCAAAATCTGTAAAAACATAAATAAAGAAAAACTAAATGCATGGTGCACATCTTCAATATATACTGTAGCATTCCTGCAAGTTTCGATGAAAAGTACCCAGCAGTTTAGGAGATGTGGATAATGGTAAAAATTTTGGAGCCATACAGACAGACAGACAGACGGACGGATGCAAGACGACGGATAGTGATCCCTATGTTTCGAACCTGCACTAAGTGCAGGCAACACAACAATGAAATTAGGGTCAAGGTCAAAACTCATAAGGCTGACAGTCATATACTAATCAAGAGCAACTTACATACCAAACACCATTTCCTACCACTTTCAGTTATTGAGAAACTGATCAGATGAAATCAGAAGTAACAGCTATGTCAAGCCACATGATATGCCCATTGCTTTAGTGATTTAGACAAAGGGTTCTCAATTAAGAATGCAACTTTGAATTTAGAACTATCTAACTAAAACAGAATTGCCACAAAATATTCAGATCCATCTACAAACTTTGAAGTGACCTGATCAAAGGCTGTCAAGTTTGAGTGAGACATTAAAACTAGAGGTTCAGACACTGAGCCTGAATCGCTCACCTGACAAAATGCTTACAGCAGGTGATGAAAGTGATGTTTATCCCATAGGATCGTATGTTAAAATATGTTCTGTGCTGGTGTAACAGTGGATTCATTCCGGCAGTGTATTCCCTCCTTTTGGATAAAATGCACTAGGGTAGAATATCCACAACATCTAACTGGCCAATCACAATTGAGCACTGACCGTGACGGAATAAACATCAAGGTAGATATACAATAGGTTGTTTAAATACCCGGAAATTCTGCACGCCGAAAAGAAAGTACGCTTACACCGGCAGTCTTGTTTTTTTTTCAGATAAAAACAAAATAAGCAGTTTCAGAGGAGTTGATGAAATTGTGATTTTTCCTATAGGGTCCTATGTTAAACCTAAATTCCATGCTGGCAGCCATGTTTTTCATCGGATCGGAACGAAATAAGTAAGCTTTGTAAAGGTCCTTCCATACCTCATTCCTGTAAAGCTTGGTTGGATTTGCTTCAGTGGTTTCAGAGGAAGAAAATGAAAATGAAAATGTGAATTTCCCATAGGGTCCTATGTTAAACTATGTTCCGTGCTGGCGGTCATGTTTTTTGTTGAATCAGATTAAAAGGAGCATTCTTTGTAAAGGACCTTTAGTGCATCATTCCTGTAAAGTTTGGTTGAATTTGCTTCAGCAGTTTCAGAGGAGTTGATGAAAATGTGATTTTTCCCATTGGGTCCTAATTAAACCTAAGTTCTGTGCTGGTGGCCATGTTTTTAATCGGATCGTAACAAAATGAGCAATCTTTGTAAAGGACCTTTACATCATTCCTGTAAAGTTTGATTGAATTTGCTTCAGTGGATACAGAGGAGAAGATGAAAATGTGAAAAGTTTAATGGACGAAAGACAAACGCCAAGTGATGGCAATACCTCACACTGATCCTTTGGGTCAGGTGAGCTAAAAATGACGAATAAAGTCCCTTAACTCTTGCAAGAAAATCAAAATTTCATGATAAAGGATACAAATGTGAGGCCATCATACTCAAATAGCTCCACAAAGTCTGAAGTGAATTGACCAAAGGGTTGTCAAGTTAGAGCAAAACATAATGAAATGGCGGAACAGAATAAACAGGATATGTCTCGCCTTTCCCATGCATCGCCTTAATGTGCACATTGATCTTCAGCAGCAGCCATGATACCAAATGTATCACTGATCAAAACTGATCACAATCATGATAATGAAACTGCATACCAAAGGTCAATGGGCTACTATAAGTGGTTGATGCTAAACGGACACAAGAAAAAACTTAAACATTTGATAAACAGTGTAAAATTTCAAAGTCAGTGGAGCATGACTGCGGGGGCATAGACATAAAATGCCACTGAAACTGATCTGTACTGATGCTAATGCAACTGCATACCAAATATCAATGGGCAACTATGAGTGGTTGATGGTAAACAGACACAAGAAAAAACTTAAACATTGATAAAAAGTGCAAACTTTTGAAGTCAGTGGAGCATGACTGCGGGGGCATGGACATAAAACGCCACTGAAACTGAGCTGCAATGATGCAAATGCAACTGCATACCAAATATCAATGGGCTACTATGAGTGGTTGATGCTTAACAGACACAAGAAAAAAGTTAAACATTTGAAAAAAAAAAAAATCAAAATTTCGCAGTCAGTGGATCATGACTGTGGGGGCATAGACATAAAACGCCACCGAAACTGAGCTATACTGATGCTAGTGTAACTACATACCAAATATCAATAGGCTAGCACAGGTGGTTGATGTTAAACAGACCCAAGAAAAAACTTAAACAATTGTGGACGCCGA
This sequence comes from Modiolus philippinarum, assembly GCA_002080025.1. Classification (NCBI taxonomy): domain Eukaryota; kingdom Metazoa; phylum Mollusca; class Bivalvia; order Mytilida; family Modiolidae; genus Modiolus; species Modiolus philippinarum. The sequence continues at coordinate 30,523 of MJUU01022712.1, forward strand.
AGCCGCTGGAATCACCATACCTATGTCTCGCTTTTTCAACTATCGTCGAAGGCTCGACAAAAACAGAACAACACTCAGCCATAGTTAGACTATAATACTTCCGTAATTAGCCGAGCTTACAGAAACTAAAGTTGGTCACTAGACCATGAATTGAGGTCAATGTCAAAGGATCACTCAAGAGCAACCTAGATACCAAATATCACTGCCCTACCACTTACAACTATGAAATTGGGTTCAAAGTCAAAAGCCATATGGTAGACTTCAATCTACCAATCAAGACGAATATATGAATATCACCGACCTACAACTTAAAGAGTGTTTTCACAAAAACTTAACCAGTTCACTCAAAAGCAAAATAGCGTCAAGGTTGCAAGATTCTTTGTCAGTGAGGTAGGGCTTGATGTAAGCTAACCTTAAGACAAAATATGATGCTCCTACATAAAAGAGTTCTCAAGATGAACTGCCTTATGTAAGTGTACATTTTCATAGCTTTCGCCCTGGTACTCTCTCTCATTACTCTTTTCACCACAGGTGAGACAAAAATTGTCAACAATTGGAAGATGCATCCCTCTTCTGCAATTTAATCAATGAATTGGCAAGAAGGAAGAAGCTGTGTGATGGAAAGGGTCATAACTCACCATACTAAGGATTCAGATCATCAATTATTTGCTACATACTCAATCGAAAAATCTTTGACAACAATTGTTAATTAATTAAAAATACAGCAATCAATATATGGGAAAAAAGGAAGTAGATGAGTGACAACTCAGATGGAGACACGTGGTAAAACTAAACTAAACATAGAATGACGACACATGGTAAAACTCGGCATATTTAAACTTTTACATCAAATTTCACATCACTTGATTAAATAAAAAGGCCTCCTGAAATCATTTTATTTGGATTTAAAAGTCAGATATTAATACAGATGCAAAGCAAGCTGATAATTGAATGCCCAATCACCTTAAAGCATTTCATAACAAGAGGCTCTCAAGAGCCTGTATTGCTCATGTGGACCATGGCTGACATAGAGAGATGAATTGCATTTCCAACAGGGTCCAGAGTTTGAACTATGTTCCCTGCTGAGGCAACATTGGACTGGATGCAGACATGCCAGATGCAAATTTCGAAGGGCCACCTTGAGACTTCTGTGATAGATTTTGGTTTCAATTATACAAGTGGTTTCAAAGACCTACTTCTATTAATAAATGGAATTCAATATAAACAATGTTCCCACTAGTGGCCATCTTAAATGAGGTACTGATCTGCCAAATGCCCTTTTTGTGGGGGTCAAACTAAGGACCATTTGACTAATTTGGCTCTAACTAGACCTTTTCAATCTTAATACTATGTTCCCTGCTGGAAGCCATCTTGATGAGGTATGAACCTGCTGGATACCATTTTTGGAAGGGACCATCTAAGGATGTTTGTGACTGAGTTTGATTATAATTGGACTGGTCGTTTTTGAGAAGAAGACCTTTGAATGTCTTCTCCATAGAGTCCAATATTAAAACTATGTTCCCTGCTGATGGCCATCTTTAATGAGGTATGGACCTGCCAGATACCATTTTTGTAAGGGACCATTTAAGGACCATTGTGACTAAGTTTGATTATCACTGGACTGGTAGTTTATGAGAAGAAGATCTTTGAATATCTTCTTCATAGAGTCAAATATTAGAACTATGTTACCTGCTGTGAGGTACGGACCTGCTGGATATCTTTTTTGGAAAAGACCAGTTAAGGACTATTGTGAATAATTTTGGTTGTTACTACACTGGCAGTATCTGAGAAGAAGATTTTTGAATATCGTTTCCATAAGGTCCAATGTTAAAACTATATTACTCCCTGATGGCCATCATATATGAGGTATGTGTGATGGGGATTTATTCTGGCAGTGTATTCCTTCCTTTTGAATAAAATGCACTAGGGTAGAATTTCCTTAACATCTAATTGACCAATCGCAATGGAGCACTGACTGTGACGGAATAAACACAAAGGTAGAAATACAATAGATCGTTTATAACTCTGACATTCTACACGATGGAAAGAAAGTATGCTTACATATGCACCTGCCAGATACAGTTTTCAGAAGGGACTATATAAGGACTATTGTGACTAAGTTTGATTCTGATTGGACTGGTAGTTTATGAGAAGATCTTTGAATGTCTTTTCCATAGGGTACAATTATGTTCCTTGCTGGTGACCATCTTGATTGAGGAACAGACCTGCAGTAAATACCTTTTTTGGGAAGGGATCATTTAAGGATCTTTGTGACTAAGTTTGGTAAGAATTGGACTGGAAGTTTCTAAGATCTTTGAATGTCTTTTCCATAGGATACAATTATGTTCCCTGCTGGAGGCCATCTTGGATGAGGAATAGACCAGCAGGATACCTTTCCTGGAAGGGACCATCTAAGGATCTTTGTGACTAAGTTTGGTTTAATTGGACTGGTAGTTTCTAAGAAGATCTTTGAATGTCTTTTCCATAGGGTGTTCCCACTGACAAGACATTTTGGATTAGGTATGCACCTACAGGTTACCTTTTTTTGGAAGGGGTCATCTAAGGATCTTTGAGACTAAGTTTGGTTATAATTGGACTGGTAGTTTCTGATAAGATCTTTGAATGTCTTTTCCATAGGATCAAATGTTCAAACTATGCTCCCCAATGGTAGGCATCTTGGATAAGGTAAGGACCTGCCTGATACAATTTTTAAAGGGGACTACACAAGGACTATTGTGACCAAGTTTGGTTCCATTTGTCTCAGTGGTGCCAGAGGAGAAGATCTTTGTATGAAAAAATTATGACAGATGGACAAAGAACCCCAAATGATGGCAAAAGTTTACTCTAGCATATAGCCAAGTGAGCTAAAAACAAGAGCTGTCGCCAAATGGCAGCTAAATATACCCCCCCCTCTCTCATTGAACCCTGGATCAATATGGTAAGTGCAAATTTTAGTTGGTGTGGACACAATACAGGTGTGGACACAGTACAAGTGTGGACAAAATACAAGTATGGACACAATGATATAATCTTCAAGAAATAAATTTTCACAAGGATTCCAATGAAAATACTCTGTCTAAATCAGACAAATATGAAATTCACCTTTTTCTAGCCTATTTGACATTTTACACAAAATTCATAAGCATTAGAGAAATTTCTTTACAACACTTTGAAAACAACTTTTCAAGAGGATTACGATGAAAATAGTGCGTCTCTCCAACAGTTTGACTTCACAATATCTATGCTTAAATTTTTTTCTTGGAACAAGTGTGGATCGTATTGCAAGGCAATACAGAAGTCCCCTACCGGTGGAATAATTCAGTATACCAGCAAAAAAAGTTAAAGAAGAAAAGTTTTTCGAGCCCAAGGCCTATGACTTCGTCAAAAATCAATGGACCCAACCCATACTCAAACTTGATCTGTAACCCATAGTAGTTGATTAACAATGCAAATATCAGCTTAATATCTGAAATGGTCCGGAAAACCTATATTTTACCAAAATTTTCCAAGGCCCATAACTCAGTCCAAAATCAATGGACTGGAACCAAACTCAATCTTGATCTGTAACCCATAGTGGTAGACTCACATAGCAAATTTTAGCTTCATATCTGGAATGGTTTAGAAAAAAAGTCTGGAAAACCTATATTTTACCAAAACTTTCTAAGTCCAAGGCCAATAAATCCATCAAATATCAATGGAATGGAATCAAACTCGAACTTGATCTGTAACTCATTATGGTAGACTCACATAGTAAATATTAGCTTAATATCTGGAAGGGTTTAGAAAAAAAGTCCGGAAAACCTATATTTTACCAAATTTTTCTAAGTCAAAGGCCCATAACTCCGTCAAAATCAATGGACCGGAACCAAACTCGAACTTGATCTGTAACTCATAGTGGTTGACTCACATTACAAATATTAGCTTCATATCTGGAACGGTTTAGAAAAAAAGTCCGGAAAACCTATATTTTAACAAATTTTTCTAAGTTAAAGGGCCATAACTCCGTCCAAAATCAATGACCCGGAATCAAACTCGAACTTGATCTGTAACTCATGGTGGTAGACTTACATACCAAATATTAGATAAATATCTCTAATAGTAGGGGAAAAAAGTCCGGAAAACTTGAGTGTGACGGACTGACGGACTGACTGACTGACTGACTGACGGACTGACGAAGTGCAAACCTAAAGTCCCCTTCGGCGAAGCCGGTAGGGGACTAAAAAACAGATAATTGCAGGAGAAATCAATGAAAGTCAAATGTCGATTTATTTCCCCTTCCTAATTTCAAACAATATCATATTCCTTCATGCACATCTACATATAGTGTTCTTCCTTTGTGTAAAGTTTCATAACAATCCTTCAAGTGGTTTGAGAGGAGTTGTGCTAACAAGGTAACCCATACATAGGGAATCAATGAAAAGTCAAAGTCAAATTATCTCCCCTTCCTAATTTCTAACAATAATCATATTCCTTTATGCACATCTCCATATAGTGTCCTTCCTTTGTGTAAAGTTTCATCAAAATCCTTCAAGTGGTTTAAGAGGAGTTGCGCTTACAAGGTAACCCATACATAGGGAATCATTGAAAAGTCAAAACGAATTATCTCCCCTTCCTGGTTTCGGACAATAATCATATTCCTTTATGCACATCTCCATACAGTGTACTTCCTTTGTGTAAAGTTTCATCAAAATCCTTCAAGTGGTTAAAGAGGAGTTGCACTTATAAGGTAACCCATACATAGGGAATCAACAAAAAGTCAAAGTAAAATTATCTCCCCTTCCTGGTTTTGGACAATAATTATATTCCTTCATGCACATCTCCATATAGTGTCCTTCCTTTTTGTAAAGTTTCATCCAAATCCTTCCAGTGGTTTAAGAGGAGTTGTGCTTACAAGGTAACCCATACATAGGGAATCAACGAAAAGTCAAAAGTTAAATTATCTCCCCTTCCTGGTTTCGGACAATAATTATATTCCTTCATGCACATCTCCATATAGTGTCCTTCCTTTGTGTAAAGTTTCAAAATCATCAAAATCATCAAAATCCTTCAAGTGATTTAAGAGGAGTTGCGCTTACGAGAAGTGTGGACAGACGGATGGACAGACAGACAGACAGACAGGCTGATTCCTATATACCCCCAAACTTTGTTTGCGGGGGGTATAATGATGTTCCTTTGCAAAAATAGGGTGGGCAATCAGCAAAGGCAATATTCACATCTATCATATTGGAAACCAATTCTGAGGACTGATGGATACTAAAAACCTTTAAAGATTAGATATATATTATTTGGATACTAAAATACTTCAAGGATTAAATATTTTATACTTATTGACTGGGTATGAGTGGAATAGTAAGTTTATTGTCCCCGAGGTCAGGGTTTTAGCTAGGATTTTGAGACCATTAGTCACTTTTGCGTATCAAATTTCGCGGGCTGAATTGTGTACTATGCAGATAATAATCAACATGAAGATAATAATTTGATTAGTAATACTTAATTATTTTTTTTTCTTGCATTTAATACTTCATATTATAGTAACAAATTGATATTCACTTTATATGTTCATCTTCCACACCTAAGTTTTGTATTTTTATACTTTCTCAGCGCTTCCATCTCATGTATTTAGAAGTTATAGATGTACATCTATATTAGAGAAGAGTATTAGCAAGCATTGTTGTTTGATCAGCTTACATTGCTACTCGAATCATTTGATTTTGAATATTCTGCAGTCTAACATTTTTATAACTTAATTCAAACTTCTATATATTTGTAATAAAAATAAATCATTTTTCAAAATACCATTCATATGTTGTTTTTGAGCACCTTTAAGATTAAATAGTGGTGCAATATAAATTTTGTGTGATCTTGAATGAAGCAAATATCAGCATAGTAAAAGTCTACAAAGTAATTTCATGGAAATTGAAAGACAAATTTTAAAGGGGAAATAGCCCACTATCAAAACACATGGTTTGTAAAAAAAAAATCAATGTTTTGAAAGGGGAAGTATGACCTGTTAATTAAGAAAATTTTGCTGAAAGAATACTTTTAATGTTCAATACCATAATAATTTTAAACAACTGATGGTTAATTGCCATACAGGAAAGCAGGTTATCTCTGATTTACCGGTAATTAGTGATAACAAGCCAGGGAACACAGGTAAACAAATCACCGATGGTGTTTGTTTACCATTGAACTAATCCTTTAATTGACATGACAGGTGTAATTAAAGTGTCAGTTTGGACAATTAGATTACACTAACGAAGATTATGAACATATTATTTTCATATTTGGCGAATTTAAAAATTCCAAGTGATGAATTGCAGTTGAAAAAATTCGCCACTTCTAAAAAAACATTCGTCAATGGTGAAAGTGACGAGCGCTAGCTAAATCACTGCCGAGGTACAACTATTGCCCGAGGCATAGCTGAGGACAATAGTTGTATCCGAGGGGACAATAAACTTACTATTCTGGGAATATCCAGTCAGTAGGTGTTTTATTATACCAAAAGAAACACCAGACAAAAAGATATGCTAAGTATGCCAGAGATGTAACAGACGACATAAATACAGAAATCCAAAAAGAAAGGAATCCAGATATCCATTTTATTAATAAAACTAGAGGCTCAGAGACTGAGCCTGTATCGCTCACCTGACAAAATACTTCTCTGCCATGCATGACCAAAATGACATTTTTTACCAATGGAGGTCTAATGTTTAGCTATGTTTTCTATTAGCACCTGTGTTTTTTGTCCTATCGAAATGAGTAAACTTTGCAAAGGACCTTCTACTCATCATTCCAATACAATTTGCTTCACAACAGTTTCAGAGAATAAGAACAAAATGAGCAATCTTTGTAAAGGACCTTTAGTACATCATTCCTGTAAAGTTTGGTTGAATTTGCTTAAGAGGTTTTAAAGGAAAAGATGAAAATGTTATTCCCTTAGGGTTCAATGTTGAACTTTGTTCCATTGCGCCAGCCATGTTTTTCATCAGATTGGAACAAAATGAGCATCTTTGTAAAGGACCTTCCATTCATCATTCCTGTAAAGTTTGGTTGAATTTGCTTAGGCTGTTTCAGAGGAGAAGATGAAAATGTGATTTTCCCATAGGGTCCAATGTTAAACTATGTTCCGTGCTGGCGGCCATGTTTTTTATCGGATCGGAACAAAATGAGTAATCTTTGTTAAAGACTTTAGTTCATCCTTCCTGTGAAGTTTGGTTGAATTTGCTTAAGTCGTTTCAGAGGAGAAGATGAAAATGCTATTTTCCCTTAGGGTCCATTGTTAATGTTCCGTGCTGGCCGTCATATTTTTATCGGATCGGAACAAAATGAGCATTCTTAGTGAAGGACCTGAAGTACATCATTCCTGTAAAGTTTTGTTGAATTTGCTTAAGCGGTTTCAGAGGAAAAGATGAAAATGCGATTTTCCCATAGGGTCCAATGTTAAACTATGTTCCGTGCTGGGGACCATGTCTTTCATTGGATCAGAACGAAATGATTAATCTTTGTTAAGGACCTTTAGTTCATCCTTCCTGTGAAGTTTGGTTGAATTTGCTTAAGCTGTTTCAGAGGAGAAGATGAAAATGCAATTTTCCCATAGGGTCCAATGTTAATGTTTCTTGCTGGCCGCCATGTTTTTTATCAGATCGGAACAATATGAGCAATCTTAGTGAAGGACCTGAAGTACATCATTCCTGTAAAGTTTTGTTGAATTTGCTTCAGCGGTTTCAGAGGAAAAGATGAAAATGTGTTTCCCATAGGGTCCAATGTTAAACCCAAGTTTCGCGCTTGCGGCCATGTTTTTTTTATCGGATCGGAACGAATTGAGCAATCTTTGTAAAGGACCTTTAGTACATAATTCCTGTAAAGTTTTGTTGAATTTGCTTCAGTGGTTTCAGAGGAGAAGATGAAAATGTGATTTTCTCATAGGGTCCAATGTTAAATTAAGTTCCGGGCTTGAGGCCATGTTTTTTATCAGATCAGAACAAAATGAGTATTCTTTGTCAAGGACCTTTAATACATCATTCCTGTAAAGTTTGGTTGAATTTGCTTCAGTGGTTTCAGAGGAGAAGATGAAAAAGTGATTTTTCCCATAGGGTCCAATGTTAAACCTAAGTTCCGCGCTGGCGGCCATGTTTTTTATCAGATCGGAATGAAGTGAGCAATCTTTGTGAAGGATCTTTAGTACATCATTCCTGTAAAGTTTGGTTGAATTTGCTTCAGTGGTTTTAGAGGAGAAGATGAAAATGTGATTTTCTCACAGGGTCCAATAATGTTAAACCTAAGTTCCGCGCTGGCAGCCATGTTTTTTATCAGATCGGATCAAAATGAGCAATCTTAGTGAAGGACCTCTAGTACATCATTCCTGTAAAGTTCTGTTGAATTTGCTTCAGCAGTTTAGAGGAAAAGATGAAAATGTGATTTTTCCCATAGGGTCCAATGTTAAACCTAAACTCCGCGCTGGCGGCCATGTTTTGTATCAGATCGGAACAAAATGAGCATCTATATTGAAGGACCTCTAGTACATCATTCCTGTAAAGTTTTGTTGAATTTGCTTCAGGGGTTCCAGAGGAAAAGATGAAAATGTGATTTTATCATAGGGTCCAATGTTAAACCTTAGTTCTGCGCTGGCGGCCATGTTTTTTATCAGATCGGAACAAAATGAGCATTCTTCGTGAAGGACCTCTAGTACATCATTCCTGTAAAGTTTTGTTGAATTTGCTTTGGTGGTTTCAGAGGAGAAGATGAAAATGTGATTTTTCCCATAGGGTCCAATGTTAAACCTAAGTTCTGCGCTGGCGGCCATTTTTTTTATCGGATAAGAACAAAATGACCATTCTTAGTGCAGGACCTCTAGTATATCATTCCTGTAAAGTTTTGTTGAATTTGCTTCAGCCGTTTCAGAGGAAAAGATGAAAATGTGATTTTTCCCATAGGGTCCAATGTTAAACCTAAGTTCCGCGCCGGCAGCCATGTTTTTTGTCGGATCGGAACAAAATGAGCAATCTTTGTAAAGGACCTTAAGTACATCATCCCTGTAAATTTGATTGAATTTGCTTCAGTGGTTTCAGAGGAGAAGATGAAAATGTGAAAAGTTAACAGACGACGGAGGACGGACGCCAAGTGATGGCAATAGCTCACACTGACCCCTCGGGTCAGGTGAGCTAAAAATAGGGAACCAAACTAAAATAGTTTCATGAGGGAAAATAGTTTGGAAACTATTGACCGGTAAAATAGTCAAAATCTTTGAAAATGGAAAAATAGTTTCATGAGGGAAAATGATTTGGAAACTATTGACTGGTCAAATAGTCAAATCTTTAAAAATGGAAAAATAGTAGAAATATTGTATGATCATTAGTTATAGAAAAGGATAACTAAGGTATAATAAATATTACTATGTCATACCTATAACTGCTAAAGTATGTTCATTCATAATCTTAGCCAGGAGAAAGTGCATCAGAAGAAGAACATCATCCTTGTTTTTGCCTAGAATGTTTTGAATGGAGGTCAAATCTAGATCTATGTGATCAAGCAGATATGCAGCAAGCTCTTCTTCCTGAATGTCTGGTTTGATTGACTGGCACATTGCCTGAAGATAGTAAAGTTAAAAATATAATATTACTTCAGATACTCAAATCATTTCCCTATTGTATATGTTAGTCAAATGGTCACTCCTCAGGTTTTTGAAACTGTCTCTGACTTTCGGAATTCTCTTATTTTATCCACCATGATGCATTAGAAAATTTTGCACACTGACCCCCACTTTTCTTTTCAAAATATGTTTGTATACATCTTGAATAAACTTTTGACAAAATTTTATGAAATTCTTGATATATCTTCATTGTATTCCAAAAGACGATTGCCTTAATGCAAATTAAATGAAAAATCAAGAGGAGTTCGGTTTCCCGCCAAAATTTTAGGAACGTAAATCTCAAAAACGGGCACATTGACATATCAATATTTTTTGCTTAAAATGATGTTTGACCGATGTTCTAATATATAAAGATACTAATTTTAAAACCTTGATAAAATGAACTTGAGGAGTGACCATCCTTAAAGTAAAAGTAGCAAAGTGTCAACAGAAAACATTTACTTTATATTACTAATTATAATTATTACCTGTGGGTTAACATTGGCTCCAACATACATAGACAAATGAGTTAATAATCTGAGTACAGCAAAAGTAGCTCTATTTAACTTCCTCTCTGGAGCAGCTATGGGACGAAGTCTGGCTGCTCTTCCTAATATGTGTCCAGTCTCAGTATTGTCAACACTTAAAAGAAATAAAAAAATAATATTTAAGGTAGTACAGGAGTCTTTAGCTGCTCACCATTCTATCCCATCTGACGAAAAATGGAATTCACTATGGGAATGTTGGCAAAATGATTTCTGATATCTTAGAATAGATGAAATTGATCAAATATGTCACTTTTATTGTGTTACCATGCAGAGTTTTGTACCTTTCAGCACACTCCTGTTCTATAAAGGGGAGATAATTTGCATAGAAATAATAGAAAAAATAAGTTTTTTGCAATTTATTAAAAAATCTGTTCGGTGGCCCCCATTTTTTTCATGCAAATGGAAGGCAAGTATATTAGGTAATTATTTACCAAAATTTAAAAGGCAAGTATATTGGCTAATTATTTACCAAAATACAAAAAAAAATCTATCTGACACAACTAAAATATATCAAAATTTTGTTAAAATTTGCTTATTTTCCCTATTATTTCAATCCAAATAGATGATTTTTACATGACGGATTTGAAACTTATATGGCCGGTGACCTCCAATTTTTATTTTATTTTTTGTATGCTCTTATAACAAAGTATTAGTCATGAAATTACAAGAAAATTCTATCTAATAGTTTTAAGACCCCTTACCACCTTTTTGAACTATGAGTTTTGATTATCTGAACATTCTTCAAATTATAACGATATCTTATTACTTTCCTTTGATCACAGTAGCTCTGTGAAAGCTTCAATAATAACTGGCAAAGACTAAATGATTTGAAATACCATTTGCCCCTTTAGCCAATAATCAAGAAAACAAGAAGTGGCACCCATTGGCATTCCAGAGATACCCCCACTCAAAAATAGGAACTAAATGACTGACAGATTTGAAAATAGAAGTTTCCTTACAATTAAACATATAAATGCCGCATTTCATCAAACAGGGAATATAAATTCTACAGGACTTAAAATAAGATGCTCCTTACAACTAATTATAAAGAGGCTGCATACCAATTTTAAAATCAATCCCTCTTGAAGAAGCTGAGAACAAGATGTGTTTGTGAAACACTACATATGCCCCCAGATTCTACAGTAAAATATATGAAATTACCCAATTTTACCCCTTTTTGACCCCTATAACCTTGACCTTTGACCTAATTTTTTTTGCATATTTATGTTCCTCTTGACAAGACCTATACACTTGCCAAGTATTAAAAGTCTATCTTACATAGTTCAAAAGTTGTTTATTACCATAAAAACACCCAATTTAACCCCTTTATTCTAAAACATATGAAGACCCTTTGGGCCTGTTGTTTATTGAAATGGTTTTAATTATTAAAAATATCTGTTTAAACATGCTATAAGAAACTTACAGAAAAATACTGCATCAAGATCCGACAAAAAATTGAAAAATTGGGCCTCTGGTAAATGCTACCTCAAATCTGTCGACATATTACAGTAGGCAATTTCATTAGCAATAACATAAAACAAAACCTGTCTCAATAGGATAAATAATACGGATTCTAGTCAAATATGTGAAACAGCCAATTTCACCCCATTTTAACCTCTGTGACCTTGACCTTTGACCTGACCTAATTTTTTTATTGCCTATTTATGTTCCTCTTCTCTAGACCTATAACCCCGAGGGTCCCGGGATATAGAAAAAGGACCTATTCCGTGGTTGTGCGGGATTAATAAATACACAACCCATCTTTCGGATGAGATGTAAACTCAGGTCCACGTGCTGGAAGAGGTGCAACGCTTCCTGCACGTTAAAGAACCCTTGTAGCAAGCTCTTTTTGGGGTGGTCCGTAGGTGATCGGCTACAAGGCTAAATTCCCCGCCCTTGACAATTTCACCTTACTTTTCCAGTGGCAGTCAGAATTTCCCGTCCCATGGCCCTTTCCATACCCCAAAGATTTATTTATTAACAAACTTGTTCTCGTCTTGATATAGCTGAAATATTGCTGAGTAGACGTTAAACAATATTCAATCAATCAATCACTAGACCTATACACTTGCCAAGTATCAAAAGTCTATCTTATATAGTTCAAAAGTTATAGCCAAGGTTAAAGTTTCGGATGCACAGACAAAAAGACAGGACAAAAACAATATGCCCCTGATCCTCGATCTGGGGACAGAAAAATTCATGTTTCACTACTTTTTTAACTAAGTCCCCATTTTTGTCTAACAGGAAGTACACATCTGAATTGTCAAACAGAAAGCACACATCTGAATTATTAAACTGGAAAGTACGTTTCACTACTTTTTTAACTAAGTCCCAATTTTTGTCTAACAGGAAGTACACATCTGAATTGTCAAACAGAAAGCACACATCTGAATTATTAAACTGGAAAGTACACATTTGAAAGGGCTCAAAATAGGACATTCTTTACAACTAATCATAGAGAGGCTGCATATCAAGTTTGAAATCAATCCCTCAGGTAGAAGCTGACAAAAACTAGAAAATGACATGCCCCAATGCATGGTTTAAATTGGGGTGTGATTTTTAGTAATAATATTTGTGTCTGTGAGACACATATGATGCCTCTGCAAAATACATGCTGAGATTCCCAAAACATACATGATGAAGCTCCAGGAAGACCAACACTGAAGCAAGCCAATATAACTAAGTTCAATAATTTGTAGAAATTAACTTAATATCAAATTCCTCAACCCATGCACATGCTAAATATCAGTACAAATGATCTACAAATAAGAACTTTGTACCATAAACAATGAAAGAGAAGTTGCATGGATAAATAATGTACATGTATTTAACAATACTATGACAAAATTCAACAAATGCATATTTTTTCAGATTAATACACCAAAGTCAAAATCCTTGCCACATGCACATCTTTAATATATGTGCAAATGATCTGCTAAATAAGAATTTCCTAGCATGAAAGCATAAAGAGGAGTTACATGGACAAACAATGAACAATTAATTCACCAAAAAATGATTAAGTTCAACAACTAATATTTAAATCCTTCCCACATGCACATCTTCAATATAGGTACAATTGAAATGCCATGTAAAATCATCCTGGCATAAAAGTGTAGGAGGAGTTGTGCGGACAAACTATGTACCTTCTAGTACTTATTCACTTAAAATATGACAAACAGACAGACAGACAGGACAAAAACAATATCCCCCATTCCTCGATCTGGGGGCATAAAAATGCAAAGAAAAATTCATGTTTCACTACTTTTTTAAATAAGTCCCCATTTTTGTCTAACATCTGAATTGTCAAACAGGAAGCACACATCTGAATTATTAAACAGGAAAGTACACATTTGAAAGGGCTCAAAACAGGACATTCTTTTCAACTAATCATAGAGAGGCTGCATATCAAGTTTGAAATCAATCCCTCAGGTAGAAGCTGACAAAAACTAGAAAATGACATGCCCCAATGCATGGTTTAAATTGGGGTGTGAAGAATTTCCTAGCATAAAAGCATAAAGAGGAGTTACATGGACAAAAAATGAACAATTAATTCACCAAAAAATGACTAAGTTCAACAACTAATATTTAAATCCTCCCACATGCACATCTTCAATATAGGTACAATTGAAATGCCACATAAAATCATCCTAGCATAAAAGTGTAGGAGGAGTTGTGCTGACAAACTATGTACCCTCTATTACTTATTCACTTAAAATATGACTAAGTTCAACAATTTGTATCTTTTTTAGAAAAACGTACCAAAATCAAAATCCTTTCCACATGCACATATTCAATTAAGGTACGAATGATCTGCAAAATAAAAGCTTCCTAGCATAAAAACTGAAGGAGGAGTTGTGCAGACAAACTATGTATCCTCTTTTACTTATTTACCCTAAAATGACTAAGTTCAACGATGTATATTTTCTAAACAAATTTACCTAAATCAAAATCCTTCCAAGGGTGCACATCTTCAACATAGGTACTAATGATCTGCAAAATAAAAACTTCCTAGCATAAAGAGTGTAGGACGAGTTGAGTGGACAAACTATTTACCCTCTAAGGCAAAATCACCAAAATGACTAAGTTCAACATTGCATTTAATTTTACAAAAAAAGAACCAAAATCAAAGTCCTTACCGCATGCAAATCTTCATTTTATGTACATTTGTATAAATAATCTGCAAAATAAATACTTTCTAGCATTTAAACTGTAGGAGGAGTTGCGAAGACAAACCATGTTCCCCCTTTGGACAGACGGACAAATGGACGGACAGGGGTAAAACATTTTCCCCCATCTATTTGTCGCAGGGTCATAAAAAAGAGATGAAAAATACATGTTTCACTAAAACATGACACTTGAGCTTGAATGGGTTCAATGAGTACTACCCAAGGAGAGGAAGCAATAATTTCTTTTGATTAAAAAATCATGTATTTTTCTGTATATGCCATTTCAGTAGAAAGACCATTGAGTAAGACAAGCTCATATGCACCAATGGCGTGATGTTTAATTGGAAAGTATGTTCAAAGAAGCTGGGATTTTGCTTCTTACAGATTTTGGGCCATTTATAATCATATTTTACTGAAGAAATAGCTACTTATAATCCATCATTATCAAAGATCTGTATTTCTCACTTTTGTGACAGGTCAGTTCCTATTTTCAGCAGTGTGAGATTTTTCTGTCTCACACCATCCCAAGTGAGACAGCCTCGTGCACACTATGACATCATGGTGAGTCGCTAAGTAATGGGGGATGGTAAGGACAACAATGAGGCGGCGAAAGATGTTTTTATGAACAAAAGTGAGAAAATTAATCAAACACCGTTGAAAATGCAAGATTAAGAAATCTCAGACACCCTCAGGTAAGATTTCAATGGTTCTCTGACTCAGCAAGCCTCGTCAGAGAAATATTGAAATCTTACCTGTCTTATTCTTTATGTTGCTGTGCTTCACTTACATTCATGAAAGATATCCTAGTCCTTGTTCTGCTATCATGTAAGAAGCTATTATTCTTATCATGTCCAATTAATGGAGATGATGCTATTTTTTTCAGAACAATATATTATAAATATATATATATATAGATTACAACATAAGATTCCGTTCATTACCATTATTTATCCACTAGAGATAGTTAAATTTAAAAATTTTAATTGCGAGGCTTGCCGAGCATTTTAAAATTTTTAAATTTAACTATCGAGAGTGGATAAAATATAGTAATAATTGGGATAAAGTGGTGTAATCTTTTTCTCTAATGATTGATGATAAATGCCGAGAATTGTATTCCGGAAAGATTTTGGTGGGAAATATCATGGGGCTTTATTCAACCCGAAAAGATTTGGCGGGAAATAGCACGGGGCTTTATTCAACATATGTTGAATAAAGAATATTTATCTAACGGGCCAAAACCAGTTTAAACTTGACATATATATTATACTGAATCTTACCCAGGATCTTTCACATTCCCTGGTCTCAGTTTATGTCCATGTCCTCCTATTTCACTGCCACATTCCTTGCATTTACCAACAACTGCTGCTCTTCCACACTAAAAAAGAAGCAATCATTAAATTAGGACACAAAATGTGTTGTATTAAAAAATTTTACAATATCAATTTGACAATTAAGTTATCTTAGAACATATCATCTCTTTCCACAATTAAATTCAAGCTATTATGGATTATAAATGGAATATAGATTATTGAGATATTGCTGTAAATCTTACACCTCACAGAAAATGAAACAAGGTAACTAACTTCTTTTCAACAGTATTTCTAATTCATTCTATAGAGATGACTGAATTATAATTTTTAAAATCAACTTATAATGATGAAAATTGATGGGTGTTCCATGGAACACTTGTGTCGCCTGCACTACAGAAGAGCTATTTTTGGCCAAGTGAACCTCTAAAATCTGTAAAATCAAAATTTCAAGTATCAGGTGCACAATTAAATCAAGTGATCAACAAATTCTGAAAGGTTGGTTGGAATATGACTTCTTGTTTTGAAAAGTACCACATTAAGAAACTAAATTAACAAATGAGCTATTTTGGCTCAGTGAACCTATAAGATCTGTAAAATCAAAATATTGTGCATCAGATGCACAACAAGAACAGGCAAACAACATATCCTGCAAGTTTGGTTGGAATCTGACTTATAGCTATCATGATGGAGTTGAGGATTAACTAACCAGAATAACAAAATTAGCAACGTTGGCTCCGTGAACCTCTAAAATAAGTACAATCGAAATTCTGAGTATCAGGTAAGCATCTACACCAGGTGAACAACATATCCTGAAAGTTTGGTTGGAGCAGTTTTGGAGGAGTTACAGATTCAAAACCCGACAGACCCACAAATGAGCAATTTTGGCTCCGTGAACCTCTGAAATCTGTAAAATCAAAATTCTAAGTATCAGGTGCACATCTACACCAGGTAAACAAAATATCCTGAAAGTTTGGTTGGAATTGGACTTGCAGTTTTGAAGGAGTTGCAGATTCAAAACCGACAGACCCACAAATAAGCAATTTTAGCTCCATTAACCTTTGAAATCAGTAAAATCACAATTCTAAGTATCAGGTGCACATCTACACTGGGTGAACAACATATCCTATAAGTTTGCTTGGAATTGGACTAGCGGTTTTGAAGGAGTTGCAGATTCAAAACCCACAGACTCACAAATGAGCAATTTTGGCTCTGTGAACCTCTAAAATCTGTAAAATGAAAAAAATCAAAGTATCAGGTGCACAACTACACCAAGTGAACAACATTCTCTGAAAGTCTGGTTGGAATCGGACTAGTAGTTTTGAAGGAGTTGGGGATTCAAAGACCGACAGATGACGCAGGACGACGACGTAAGACGACAGATAGTAATCCCTATGTGTCGACTCTGCTTACAGCAGGCGACACAATAAACTGTTGACACAGAATGTCTCAACTGCCCCATGTATCACTGGATCAGTGTATGAACAACAGCAGTGGCCATTGTAACAAAATCTAAGTCCTAGACTATTTGTACTTTCTGCTTGCTTAAATCTTGAAGTGATCATTCATGCATAACTTAGGGGTTAGGACCGATATCTTGGTGTTTAATCAATATGTACTCTTCAAGCATAACTGCATGTCTAATTTCAGCAATATACAGGATAAACCATGCAAATTTCAGTCAGTGGGGCATGACTGTGGCAGCATATATATAACATAGGTAATCAACGATTACGGAGTTCACCTCGTTATGGCACTTTGTCACAGTAACAAAATTTTGACTGGATGTTGACATCACATTTGCATGCCTAAGCAAGGTTACATGATCCTGCCATGTATAGTGACTGAGATCTGAACTTGCCTGAAAACTTGGACATAAATCACTCATGCGTAAAACATAAGTCAAAGTGACATACTTTTGCCTGGATGCTGATGTACAATCAGGGATGCATGCCTATGCAAGGTTACATTATCCTACCATGTATAGTGACTGAGATCTGAACTCGGACATAAACTTGAATGTAAGTCGTTCAAGCGGAAAATATAGGTCAAAGCGACCTAAATTGGCCTGGATGCTCAACTACCATCAGAGATGCATGCATATGCGAGGTTACATGATCCAACCATGTATAGTGACTGAGATCTGAACTCGGACGTAAACTTGAATGTAAGTCGTTCAAGCAGAAAATATAGGTCAAAGCGACCTAAATTGGCCTGGATGCTCACCTACCATCAGAGATGCATGCATATGCAAGGTTACATGATCCAACCATGTATAGTGACTGAGATCTTAACTCGGACGTAAACTTGAATGTAAGTCGTTCAAGCGGA
This sequence comes from Modiolus philippinarum, assembly GCA_002080025.1. Classification (NCBI taxonomy): domain Eukaryota; kingdom Metazoa; phylum Mollusca; class Bivalvia; order Mytilida; family Modiolidae; genus Modiolus; species Modiolus philippinarum. The sequence goes on from MJUU01022712.1 coordinate 48,503, forward strand.
AAATATAGGTCAAAGTGACCTAATTTTGCCTAGATGCTGACCTACCATCAGAGATGCATGCATATGCAAGGTTACATGATCCTACCATGTATAGTGACTGAGATCTGAACTCAGACGTAAACTTGAAATTAAATCTTTCAAGTGGAAAATATAGGTCAAAGCAACCTAATTTTGCCTGGATGCTGACCTACCATCAGAGATGCATGCATATGCAAGGTTACATGATCCTACCATGTATAGTGACTGAGATCTGAACTTGGACGTAAACTTGAATGTAAGTTGTTCAAGCGGAAAATATAGGTCAGAGAGACCCAATTTTCTTGGAGGCTGTGAGATAGCCCAAGATGCACCTGCATACAAAGTTTGATGACCTTACCATGCATAGTTGCAGAGATATATGCCCAAATGCGGACGCCGACGTAGACGTAGACGTAGATGCGGACGCCGGGGGTACTCCAATAGTCCCCCTCAACTTCGTTGAGGCGAACTAAAAATGCCCCTGAAATAGAGCTGTACCAATTCTAATGCAACAGCATATCAAACATGATGTCGTGCTAGGTATACCCCCACTCATATTGTTTTGAACATAAAAATTGGGAAAAATTGTTAAGTCCCGCCAAACAGGAAGCTGATATCATAAACTGACCAAAATAGCAGTTGATACAATCCCCATATATATATAAAGTCAAATACTAAATTTAAAATAAATCAGCCCACCAGTAGCAACGAAAATTTTCACTATGTTCAATAAAGGGAAAAATTGTTAAGACTCGCCAAACAGGAATTTGATATCATAAGGCAACCAAAATGGCAGATGAAGCATTCCCCCTATATATAAAGTCAAATACCAAATTTGAAAAGAATCAGCCCAGCAGTAGCTGCGAAAAGTGTGACAAAAATTTTCACTATGTTTAATAAAGGGAAAAAAATGGCTTAGTCCCACCAAACAGGAAGTTGATATCATAAGGCAACCAAAATGGGAGATAACAAATTCCCCCATATATAAAGTCAAATACCAAATTTGATATAAATCAGCCCAGCAGTAGCTGAGAAAAGTGTGATGAAAATTTTCACTATGTTCAATAAAAGGGGAAAAAATGGCCAAGTCCCGCCAAACAGGAAGTTGATATCAAAAGCGACCAAAATTGGAGACGATGCATTCTCCCCATATATAGAGTCATTACCAAATTTGATATAAATCGGCCCAGCAGTAGCTGAGAAAAGTGCTACAAAAATTTTCACTATGTTCAATTAAAGGAAAATGGCCAAGTCCCATCAAACAGGAAGTTGATATCATAAGGTGACCAAAATGCACTATTATCCAAGCATCCCATCAGGATGTGATGGATAATAGACATTACATGAGGAAGCCTGAAGGCTTCCAGGGTTTAAGTCGAATATTTTATTCCATGGGCTCGATGTTACCTTCTTTACAGGTGAAAATGAATTCAACCAACACGTGACCTATCCATATAAATAGGTGTGCAGTACAGGTGTACTTCCTCATTTTAAAGCGAAGGAAGTAATTATCTCATTATTGGAAAGGGAGGGAAGCTGAAGGGAGGGTACTTAAACCCTCGAAGCCTTCAGACTTCCTCATATAATGTCTATTATCCATCACATCCTAATGGGATGCTTGGATAATAGTGCATTATATATTGGAACCCTTACGGTTCTCTGGTTTAAGTCGAATCTTTAAAGCATTCCAGTAATGAGATACTGTGTATTTTTTTGAGATACATGGTTTGAAAAACTCTCTTACAAATGAACTTTAATGAAAAACAATAACTCTTGCACTGTGTCCTTTTCATGAACTTATTTATTATCCCCGCACTTTTCTGAAGAAAATGCGGGGATATTGTTTTGGTCCTGTCTGTCCGTTAGATGGACCTTGTCAGTGGAACTCCTCGCTCTTTTTTGGATTAAGTGTTTTAATTTTGTTATAGAATTGTTGCATATATGCTGCAGATGCGCAATAAGCTTTCGGATTTTTGATATTGGTCTTGGTGCAAACAAGAGGCCCCAAGATGTCTGTTTTATATATGTGAGCTTGTCAGTAGAACTCCTCCTACATAATTTTGTTATAGAATTGTTGCATATATGCTGCAGATGCACAATAAGCTTTCGGATTTTTGATATTGGTCTTGGTGCAAACAAGAGGCCCCAAGATGTCTATTTTATATATGTGAGCTTTTCAGTGGAACTCCTCCTTCATTTTTGGGTTTATTGTTTTAATTTTGTGATAAAATTGTTGCATATAGTCTGCAGATGTGCAATAAAGTTTCAGAATTTTGATTCTGGTTCCGACTTTGGTAAATTTCCTGAAAGTCTCAAAGACCACTTATTTCTTGGAATTCTACCTAGCAACCATACATGTAGTAATTTGTTCAATTTGGACTAACATTTTAACCAATTGAATTTCAAAAATATTTGATTCCAATTTGGGTAAATTTCCTGAAAGTCTCAAAGTCCACTTACTTTTTTGGAATTCTACCTAGCAACCACATTGTTAGGATTTGTTTCTATTTGGGCAAACATTTTCACCAATTGGTTTTCAAAAATGTTTGAATTCAATTTTGGTAAATTTCATGCAAGTGTCAAAGACCACTTATTTTTTGGAATTCTACGTAGCAACCATACTGTTAGGATTTGTTTCTATTAGGGCATTCATTTTCACCAATTGGATCTACAAAATAATTGATTCCGAATTTGGTAAATTTCCTGAAAGTGTCAAAGACCACTTATTTTTTGGAACTCTTCCTAGCAACAATAGTGTTAGGATTTGTTTCAATTAGGGCAATCATTTTCACCAATTGGATTTTCAAAATAATTGATTCCAAATTTGGTAAATTTCATGAAAGTCTCAAAGACCACTCATTTTTGGAAATTCTACCTAGCAACTGTATATCCTTGTATACTTTCTTAGTAAAAATAGTGACTATCAATAATTTGATTTTAAAAATGTCGAGGAAAATTACCCCAAGGGTCAATAACGACTGTTTTCTGTGTCTAACAGGTGAGTGCGGGGATGGCCATCTTTTCTGATGGCACCACTTCTAGTTTATTATTATTTTTTAATTTATTAATTCTATTTTATTTTCAATTATTTATCTTTCTTTTTTTTTTTATTAATTCATTAATTTATTCATTAATATTATTTATATTATTTTACCTTTTTTTTTTTAACTACTTTTTTTTCTGTATTTTGTTATACAATTGCAATTCATCTCTGAAAAGTACAGGACACAAAAGATAAAACAAGGTTCAAAATACGTACCTCGAGATTCCGAAGATTTTCATTTCCGGGAATTAGCATATCATTTCCGGGAAAAA
>MJUU01022713.1:0-18951 GCA_002080025.1 Modiolus philippinarum
TGGCCCAGGTGAGCGATACAGGCTCTTGAGAGCCTCTTGTTTATTTTTCATCGGATTTCGATGGGATTTTTATAACCCCCACAAACAAAGTTTGGGGGGTATATAGGAATCACCCAGTCTGTCTGTCCGTCCGTCCGTCTGTCCACACTTCTCGTAAGTGCAACTCCTCTTAAACCACTTGAAGGATTTTGATGAAACTTTACACAAAGGAAGAACACTATATGGAGATGTGCATGAAGGAATATAATTATTGTCCGAAACCAGGAAAGGGAGATAATTTGACTTTGACTTTTCGTTGATTCCCTATGTAAAGGTTACCTCGTAAGCGCAACTCTTCTTAAACCACTTTAAGGAATTTGATGAAATTTTACACAAAGGAAGGACACTATATGGAGATGTGCATGAAGGAATATAATTATTGTCCGAAACCAGGAAGGGGAGATAATTCGACTTTGACCTCTCGTTGATTCCCTATGTATAGGTTAAAGTGCAACTCTTCTTAATCCATCAGAAGGATTTTGATGAAACTTTATACAAAGGAAGGACACTATTTGGAGATGTGCATGAAGGAAAATAATTATTGTCTGAAACCAGGAAGGGGAGATAATTCGACTTTGACTGTTTATTGATTCCCTATGTATAGGTTAACTCGTAAGCGTAATTCCTCTTAAATCACTTGAAGGATTTTGATGAAACTTAATACAAAGGAAGGACACTATATGGAGATGTACATGAAGGAATATAATTATTGTATGAAACCATGAAGGGGAGATAATTCGACTTTGACTTTTCGCTGATTCCCTATGTATGGGTAACCTCGTAAGGCCAAAAAAAAAAATATGTGTGTTTACGGTAGTCCGACCGACCCTATTTTTTCGATGCCGACCCTAGAACTTTTTATTGATTCTCATAAAAAAAAAAGTTCAACGTTGTTATCAACCGACCCTATTTTCATACAGACCTCTTTAAATTGATAAGTTTATCTGGTAACATGCTTCCGCTGGTACGAAAAGTTAATAAAATAGACATTTAAACTTTTTATTTGGTTCAAAAGACATTCAAATAGACAAAAATCAAGAAATATGCGCCAAGTTTCTTCCAAAACACAATGCAAATGGCAGTACTTCCGGTTGTAGGATTAATTTCGGAACGGACTTGGGAATGACCTGAAATTTTCCCGGATTTCGTTGACGATGCCTGAAAAAAAAAAAAAAAAAAAAGATTCCCGACCTACCGACCCTAATTTTTTTCAGCAGACTACAGTAAACACACATATTTTTCTTTTTGGCCTAAGCACAACTCCTCTTAAACCACATGAAGGATTTTAATGAAACTTTAGACAAAGAAAGGACACTATATGGAGATGTGCATGAAGGAATGTAATTATTGTATGAAACCATGAAGGGGAGATAATTTGACTGTGACTTTTGTTGATTCCTTCTGCAATGTTTTTTTTTTTTTTCAAAGAAATAATTAAAGGGTAGATATTGTGAAATCAAACTTTGGAGAGACACACTTTTTTCATTGTAATCCTCTTGTTTTCAAAGTGTTGTAATGAAATTTCTCTAATTCTTATGATTTTTGTGTAAAATGTCAAATAAGCTTAAAAAAGGTGAATTTTATATTTGTCTGATTTCGACAGAGTATTTTCATTGGAACCCTTGTGAAAAGTTCTTTCATGAAGATTATATCATTGTGTACACACTTGTATTGTGTCCACACCTGTATTGTGTCTACACTAACTTAAATTTGCAGTAACCATATCGATTCAGTGTTCAATGAGCTGGGGTATATTTGGCTGCCATTCAGCGACAGCTCTTGTTTTTCTTTACATTCCTTTGGTCTTAAGCTTTCATTTAATGCCTATGGATTTTTCATATCTCTTACCGTTTCTTATCTGTAAGGGGTCAAAGGGGTCAAAATTGCAATTTTCACAAATATGTAAAATCTTGATTTCTGATCGTATTTCGATGGGATTTTTATACCCCGCCACACTTAGTGGGGTGGTATTATGTGATACCCTCAGCCGTGTGTCATCCGTCTGTCTGACTGTCTGTCTGTCCGTCTGTCCCCAGAAGGTTTCCGACTATTTACTTTTGAACGGAATAACATACAGTCTTCAAACTTGGTATGTAGCTTGTTCAATTCAAAACTCAGGTCGAGTTCGAATATGGGTTAGAGGTCCAAAGGGTTCTGAAGTTATGCCCCTTGATACTTCGAAATTTTGTGAAACGTGGCGGGGTATCATGTAATGCACCATTACTATTTTTTTGTTTGGACTCCTTTTGTTGTAAGCTGTCACTAGTACTTCAGATTTAGCATATCTCTTACAGATTCTGAGCTTTCAGGGATCAAAAGGGCTAATTTCTATGTTCCCTAGTTTGTTTCCAGTTGAATACTATGCCAATCTCCTTATTGTGTCTGTCTAGTTACTGTGTCAAGCTCTTTGCTATGTCCACATTCACTTTATATTACACTTGTTCAAATTTCAGTCGTCTACATGCTGTGGTCGTATCATGCTGCGCTCCATGTAGCCCTTATTTTTTTGTTTTTATACCCCGCTTGAAAATTGGGGGGTATATAGTGATGGGGTTGTAAGTCTGTCGGTCCCTCCATCCATCTTTCCGTCCATCCGTCGTCCGTTACACATGTGGGTAGCAATCTGTTATACGATACTCCTCCTGAACCACTGAAGAGATTTTCATGACATTTAAACACAGTCTTTATGACATAATGTAGATGTGCACCTTTTATTATACCCCCGCTTGAAAAGTTGGGGGTATATAGTGATAGGGTTGTCCGTCCGGACGTCTTTCCGTCTGTCCGTTACACCTAAGGGTAACCATCTCTTATCCGCTACTCCTCCTGAACCACTAAATAGATTTTCATGAAACTTTAACACAGTCTTTGTGACATAATCTAGATGTGCACTTCTATTTCAGAATTTGATTTAATTGATTTTGCGGTTTCCCATAACAAAACATGGCCAAAATTACAAATGTGCAGATTACGTAAAATTTTTATTTTCACCAGATTTCGATCAGATTTTTTTCTTTACATTCCTCTGGTCTTAAGCTTTTAGTAGTATCCTACAGATTTTTGGTATTTCTTACCGTTTCCGAGCTACAGGGGGGTCAAAGTGGTCAAAATTGCAATTTTAGCAAATATGTAAAATCTTTAATTCTCATCAGTTCGATGGATTTTTTTATACCCCACCCATCGTCAGTCTGTTACACCTGAGGGTACCCATCACTTATCCACTGCTCCTGAACCACTGAAGAAATTTTCATGAAACTTTAACAATGTTTATCGCATAATATAGATGTGCAACTCCTATTTATATCCCCCACTTGAATATTAGGGGTATATAGTGATGGGGTTGTCCATCCTTCTGTCTTTCTGTCCGTCCGTCCGTTACAACTGAGGGTACCCATCTCTTATCCGCATTAGAAAAAAAACATAGTGCCATCCTAAAAATATGAAGATTTAGGGAGCAATTTTTACAGTAAATTAATACCCAACCAGGCAATTTGCAGTCTAATTTTAAACAGATTTCCTTCTTTTTTTCAGATAAAACCATAATGACATTACACCACTTTATTGTAAAAAGCTATTTTTTGTATAAACATGTAATTAGAATATAATTTCTATTCAGAAAAAGAAATAAAGGCAAAAAAGTTTGATACCACCCCAGGTATCACTCATTTGTATTTTCAATTGAAGTTATTTAATCAGTTTGATAGAATTTTTGTAGGTAATGAAACTGGTCAGCTTAGATGGTGAGCTGTTTTTATACACCCGTCTAATGACGGACGTATTATGGTATACCAATGTCCGATTGTTTGTCCGTCCGTCTGTCTGTCTGTCTATCTGTCTGTCCGTCCGTTTCATATGTCACGCTCTAACTTGATAACCATTTGGCTAATTCACTTCAAACTTTGCAGAGGTATTGGGTATGATGGTCTCACGATCTGTTTACTTTTTCGGGAAAATTCCATTTTTCTTGTAGGAGTTATGGGACTTTATTCCTCAATTTTATGGCAATTTTTTTACATGTCGCGCTCTAACTCAACAACCCTGCGGTCAATTCACTTCAAACTTTGTAGAGGTATTGGGTATGATAGACTCAGAATCTGTATACTTTTTCAGGAAAATTGGATTTTTCTTGTAGGAGTTGTGGGACTCTTTAATCGTCAATTTTAAGGCAATTTTTTTACATGTCGCGCTCTAACTCGACAACCCTTTGGTCAATTCACGAGGTATTGGTAATGATAGACTCACAATCTGTATACTTTTTTGGGAAAATTTAATTTTCCTTGTAGGAGTTATGGGACTTTAATCGTCAATTTTAAGGCATTTTTTTACGTGTCACGCTCTAACTTGACAACCCTATGGCTATTCACTTCAACCTTTGTACAGGGTTTCATGGTCTGTATGCTTTTTCGTGAAATTTTGATTTTTCTTGCAAGATTTATGGGACTTTATTTTTCAAATTTTAGGCAATTTTATACATAACACACTCAAACTGATTAATAGTTTGATCAGCTCACTTCAAACTTTGCAGATTGATTTATTAAAGAGATATCATGCTTAATTGGGCAATTATAGGTGCATTATATTGTAAATTGAGAACCACATTCTTTAATCACTTAAAGTTTTGAAGGGGTGACGACGGGTGTATCATGCGGCTTGGCGCAGCTGTTTATTTAAGATGTGTTCAGTATGAATCAGTTTACCTTCAGGGTTTGGAAACTAGTTTGTAGAGTTGCAATTCAATTATGGGTAAAGTTAGAGGTTTTTTTTTCAAATTTCTGCAGTCAACATACTGCGGTCGAATCATGCTTTGCTCAGTGTAGCCCTTTATTTTGGTCAGTTTTGTAGGCTCTAAAGCACTTTTAAACACATTGAATAAACAATTAAAACAATTTTCAATAAAAAAGAGGCCCAAAGGGGATTAAATGAATTTATACAACCACAAAAATAATGTAATGGTATGGCACTGGGGTCGGTGGCAGCTTCTGTGGACAGCAGTACTTTTGATCTAGTGGAAAGAAAAATAACTGGACATTCGTGTAAAATTTTTCTTGTGGTATGATTGGCTGTGATATAAATCGATTGGTGTCCATGGCAATGCCAGATCTGAAAAAACCTAAAAACTGATTCACCTTTGATTAGTATTGAACATACATCGCAATGCTATTGTAGTTTATTATAGTTTCACCATGTTAATTTGTTACTTATGTTATAATTAATTTGTCACTTATGTTATAATAAAAGTTACATTTATGATTAAGAACCATTTTTTAATATATTTTCTTCTTGTATTTGCAGAAATGGTACGTAAAGGCAAAAGTAAGGCCACCAAAGCATATGAACAGAAACAAAGAATGAGAAACAGGCGCCAGGCCACTGCAGATGCCTCCATGGGGTTGGCACCTCGGGTTGAGGAAAAACCCCTAGCCAGGACAATGGCTTCTCCTAGCCCAGCTAGCGAGAAAAATTGTCCAAGCGCCCTGAGTTTCGCATCTTCTCGGGGAAGTCTGTCTATCCCACACGTGGATATGCCACCGAGCTCTGACTCCCTACCAAGGGTTTGTACTCCACCGAGGGTACCCTCGCCGAGGTTGTTACACCAAGGCGTTGCAGGACAGGCGAAACTGGTGGAAGTCACCAGTATAATCAAAAGTAGAACTAAAAAGATGCATACAGGCTATACTACAGATATAAACACAGGCTTTATTACTGATACAAATACTGGCTTTACTACTGATACAAATACTGGCTTTACTACTGATACAAACACTGGCTTTACTACTGATACAAATACTGGCTTTACTACTGATACAAATACAGGCTTTACTACTGATACAAATTCTGGCTTTCCTACTGATACAAATACTGGCTTAACTACTGATACAAATTCTGGCTTAACTACTGATACAAATACTGGCTTTACTACTGATGCAAATACTGGCTTTACTGCTGATACAAACACTGGCTTAACTACTGATTCAAATACAGGCTTTACTACTGATACAAATACTGGCTTTACTACTGATACAAATATTGGCTTTACTACTCGTACAAATACTGGCTTTACTACTGATACAAACACTGGCTTTACTACAGATACAAATACTGGCTTTACTACTGATACAAATACTGGCTTTACTACTGATATAAATACAGGCTTTATTACTGATGCAAATACTGATACAAATACTAATGCTAAAACTGATACAAACACTAATACTAAACCTGATACAAGTACTGATACTAGAACTTACAAAAATAGTTATAAAAGAACTGGTACAAGTTCTGATATAAGAATTGATACAAACACTGATACAAGAACTTGTACAAGTATTGATACAGAAAGTTATACAAATGCTGGAACAAATGCAAATACAATTGCTGACGAAAGAACAGAAATAAGCACTGCTACTACTGATGAAAATGCTAGAACAACTACTACTGTAAACATTTGTAATAACACCGATACAAAGACTGAAATGAGCACCGATAGAAACATTGAATCACAGTTGGAATCACATTTATTAATTGCATATATTGAAAAACATAAAACAATTTCCAATACAAATACTGGAAAAGACTCTGATATAAATACTGGTATGAATGTTGATGAAAATATAGTATTACAGATAGTAGACCAAGAAATATTAGATTCTGAATTACAGAGAAATGGTTTAGAAAGCCATAATCAATCTTTTACAGGTTATAACCAGTTAATTACAAGTCGGAATCGGGCAACAAGTAATCAGACAGTGCTGTCAGAAGCAAGCAAGTCAATTCAAACAGAAACTAGTCGGCAAGCATCAGTTGCAAGCCCTTATCAAGTAAGTCAATCAATATCAGTATCAGGTCAATTATATCCAAATATTGTATCAAATCAATCAGAGTTGCGCGATGATTTATTGTTGAATAGAAGTAGTTTTGTAGCACCTCTACTTTTACAAGGGAGTTTTCATCAAGGGAGCTTCAGATTTGGAAACAATGCAGGAAAACAATGTGTAGCTAATTGTTTAGCAGCTATAGTGCATTGTAATATCAAACGAATTGAATTGTGGGATCAAGCTTACCTAGATAATATATTGATAGATGGTAATTGTCTCTATACATGGATACATGGTGACAATGATTTGTTATTGGTCACAGATCTACCATCAGAGTTGGAGATAGCAAATGTGAGGATAAAATGTACTAGAAAAGATTCATATGCAGCATTGATAAATGTTGACAATTTGAAATTAGGCGAGTTGTCAGGTGTGTTGCAATTAGATCAAGCTATACAGGAATCTTTAATCGACTCAGACGGCTGCTTTATTACTATCGGAGGCTTCACATCTATAGCTATCAAGCAGAATAACAGACTATATTTGTTTGATTCCCATGCAAGAAATGCTGAGGGTTTGCAGGATGGCTATGGATCAAGTATAATGTTAGAACTTGAAAATATCGAACACTTGTATCATTTACTATGCAAGTTTGTAAGTCACAACAATACTTCACAGTTTGAAGTAACAGGTATTTCCGTTGTTTTAATAAATGATGAAAGTCAACCTATGGAGAACTCGATAAAACTGGAACATGATGATAAACTGCCAGAAAAAGAATTTGAGACAGATCAAATCGGCCAAACACATGATTATTGCCCAGATGTAGAAATTGAAGATATATCGACAACAGAGGAATTTGATTTCAAACCACTTGATGTTATGTTAAGAAGGAACTTGTGCTCTATATTAGATGTTCCGAGAATGCATGTTAACAAAGCAGGGAACTGTACCACTGTTTTAAGGATGGGATCACCAACGAAGACAAATACCGTGCAGGGTGATGGCAACTGTTTGTTTCGGGCAATATCTTTTGCAGTATCACAGAGACAAAAATATCATAGTAAAGTAAGAGTCGCAATAGTTCAACATATTCTATCAAATTCAGCTAAATTTAATTCTTTTACTAGTCCCTTTTCTGTTGAAGAACACATCACAAATACAAAAATGACAGATGACAATAGCTGGGGAACAGCTGTAGAAATAATTGCTGCTGCAGACTTATTGAAAACGAATATATTTACATATTCAGATGGCAAATGGCTTAAGTATTCAGGACAACAAATAGATAAAAAAGCTATTATAAACGAGAAATCAATTTACTTAAATCATTATGAAAATCATTATGACGTTGTCACAAATGTAAATCAGCAATGTAGTGTTGAAAGCATTGGCCAAAAAAGAAAATGTGAATTTCAACCCCATCATGCAACTAAGAAATCTAAAGCAGAGAAGGAAAAAGAAAAGTATCAAACAGACCCTCAATTCAGAAAAATGAAAGCAGACAATGTGAAAAAAAGGGAGGCTATGAAATATGAATATTGTGAAAACTATAGAGAGCACATAAAGAAAAGTAGGAAAATGGTGTATCAAAGTGATGAAATGCATAGATTAAGTAAAATTGAGTCCAGCAAAATCAAATTTGCAAGTGACGGTAAGTTCAAAAAATGTGTAAAGCAAGCAAGTATTCAAAAATATGCACGTGATGAAATTCACAGAAAAAACGTAAAGCAAGCAAGTGTTGATAGATATGCTATTGATGAAACACACAGGAAAAAGGTAAAGCAAGCAAGTGTTGAAAGATATGCTAGCGATGAAACACACAGGAAAAGGGTAAAGCAGGCAAGTGTTAATAGATATGCTAGTGACGAAACACACAGGAAAAAGGTAAAGCAGGAAAGTGTTAATAAATATGCTAGTGATGAAACACATAGGGAAAAGGTAAAGCAGGAAAGTGTTAATAAATATGCTAGTGATGAAACACACAGGAAAAGGGTAAAGCAGGAAAGTGTTAATAAATATGCTAGTGATGAAACACACAGGAAAAAGGTAAAGCAGGTAAGTGTTAATAGATATGCTAGTGACGAAACACACAGGCAGAATGTGAAGAGTGGTAGTAAACAAAAGTATTACAATAATGAACTACATAAAGAGAAAATTAAAAAACAAACTGCAGAGAGACGCATGAAGTTAAAGGAGGATTCCAAGAATATTCAAAATGTAATAAATAAGTTTAAAGTTGAGGCAAAAAAGGGACCCGATTATATTTGTGGATGTTGCTTTAGGCTTTTTTTTGAAAATCAAGTACTTGCTTGTAATAAAGATGTGTATGCATCTAAAGGTGAAAATTGCAGGAATTTAGCAAACAAATGCATCTCGAATAGATATGTACATGATTGCACAGTAGACTGTTCTGTAAGATGTAAATTTGAGAAATTAAGTAGGACCAAACTTTGGATCTGTTACACATGCCATAGAAAATTATTAAACTGCAATCTCCCTGCAGAATGTCATGTCAATAGTTTAGATTTAGAGGATATTCCAGAAGAGTTAAAAGAGCTTAATAAGTTGGAACAACATCTGGTTGCTTTGCATATCCCTTTCATGAAAATATTGGGATTGCCAAAAGGAGGTCAAAAAGGAGTACATGGCCCAGTAGTATGTGTTCCATCTAATTTGAAAAAAGTAACTAGTCTTCCAAGATCTGAAGATGAAAACAATATGTTGCCTGTGAAATTGAAAAGAAAACTAACCTACAAAGGATACGAGGAATACCAGTTTGTAAGTACCAAACGGTTACAAGTAGCATTATCTTTTTTAAAGAACAGTAATGTTTGGTATTCGAATGTTAGTATTGATAAGAATTGGTTAAATCCTATTCCAGAAGAGACAGAAGAAGCCATTGATGATGAAATAAACAGAGAGACACAGGTTTCATCAAAGAAAGATGATTTTAAAGATAAATATGAGATGCTGCATAGTGGAATTGATATTGAACCAAATAAAGAAGATGGAGAGTTTTGCACCTATCCAAGAAAAGACGATTCTGAATCGTATCTTGATGATGGATTACAAGGTGTACAATTAGATACATGCCTCCAACCAGCAGATTTAGGACAAGAAGTATTAGATCAATGTTTTGACGAGGTGTTTAATTTATCACCGGCTGAAGGAAATAAACCTGTGAGCGTATTAAAGGAGGATGGTGTGGAAGCAAAGTCATTCCCGGCTTATTACCCAAGTGGTAAGAACTCGCTAACAGATCAAAGAGATTACAAGTTGTCCTTATTACGATACTTTAACCTGAGATTAATGAGTGTTGATAACAGGTTTGCATAAGATGTGTCCTACATATTTTTTGCACAGTATTTGTCTGAGCTGGAAAGAGTACTTTCTAATGTACAGATTTCTTTAAGAAAAGAATTACCTGATGGTGAAAAAGTTACTGGAAGTATGCTTGGTAATAAAGATTGTCTGACAAATCTATTGAAAAGTGATCAGGTTATTAAGTACTTAAAACCCATCAGAGGAACTCCACCCTATTGGCAGTCAACACAGAAAGATATTTTTGCGATGATACGACAGTTAGGAATTCCGACCTTTTTTTGCTCATTTTCATCTGCCGATTTCCGATGGACTGAAATTTGTGAAATAATAATGAAACAACAAGGGGATACAAGAAATGTAGAGGATTTAGATTGGAAGGAAAAATGCAAGGTGTTAAATAGCAATCCAGTCACGTTGTCAAGAATGTTTGAACATAGATTCCATACCTTTTTACATGATGTAATTTTGTCTGATGCAGAACCAATTGGAAAAGTGACAGATTATTTCTTCAGGGTTGAATTCCAACAAAGAGGATCTCCTCATGTTCATTGTTTATTCTGGGTAGACAGTGCTCCCAAATTTGGGGAAAATGATGATGCTGATATTGTTAAATTTATTAACAAATACATAACATGTGAAATTCCAGACAAAGAAGATGATCCTGAACTGCATGAAATGGTTACATCTTTACACCAAAACAGTAAAAATCATTCCAAGTCATGTAAGAAAAAAGGAACTGTATGTAGATTCAATTTTCCAAGACCACCATCTATTCAGACATTTATTACAGATGAAAAGCAAGTAGACAGTAGTGATGAATCTGAGATCGCAAAAGCCAAACAGAAATTAGCAGAGTTTTGGGAATGCATACTGCAAAATGATAATGAGCATTTGACTACTGAAGAGATATTAGCTTTAGTAAATATTACACAAAATGAGCTTGAAGACATAGCACCCATCTTGTCAAAAAGAAGAACTGTAATCTTGAAAAGGAATGTCAATGAAATTTATATAAATCACTACAATAGACATTTATTGAGAGCTTGGAATGCCAATATGGATATACAATATGTATTAGATGCTTATGCATGTGTAGTGTACATAATAAGTTATATCAGTAAAGCAGAACGAGAACTTGGTCTTCTACTGCAACAAACTAAAATTGAGGCACAAGAAGGCAGTTTGAATGCACAACAGACTATGAAAAAAATTGGTACAGCATACATGCATCATAGAGAAATAAGCGCACAGGAAGCAGTTTTTAGAGTGACTGGTTTGAAACTAAAGCAATGCTCCAGGAAAGTACAATTTGTTCCAGTTGGAGAAAATCCCTGTAGAATATCAGTTCCATTGAAAGATCTTAAAAAGTCAAATAAAAGTGACAAAAGTGATGAAGATGAGGATATATGGATGACCAGTCTTGTAGACAGATATAAAGAAAGACCCAAAAATGAAATTTTTGAACAGATGTGCTTAGCAAAATTTTGCTCAGATTATGATGTTTTGTCAAAATCCCAAATACCACAGAAGATAAACCCAGAAACTACATTCAAACTTGAAAGTGATTTGGGATATATAAGACAGAGGACCAGAACAAATCCTGCAATCATTAGATATCCAAGATTTTCATTGCAGACATCTCCAGAAAAGTACCATCAAAGTATGCTTCAGCTGTTTTTGCCATATCGAAACGAAAAACAACTTAAACCACCAAAATATGTTACTTACGAAAATTTCTATACCTCAGGATTTGTCAAATTTGATGACAGCAAAGACATTGTAAGAGTGAAGAATGTAGTGGACAGCAACAAATCTGAATTTGTTCAAGATGAACACGCTTTAGAAAATGCGGAAAGAGATTTGGAAGAAATTGGATCTCCAGAAGATGCATGGGGGAATTTGTGCCCTGAGGCAGAAAAAGAAAGACATGAATCAATTATGGAAGGTAGTACTTGCACTGTTGTTGAAGCTGACATAACTGATGATGCTATACCAGATTTAAACCAATGTGACAGCTCAGTAGGAACAAATCTTCTGTCATCAACAGTTTATCATAAAAACGAAATCATTTCATTTCTGCGAGCTATGAACTTTAGACAGAGAGAAATTTTTTACAAGATACGAGAATGATGTTTACGAAAAGCAAATGGTGAAACAGTTGAGCCCTTTCATGTTTTTATTACGGGAGGTGGTGGCACAGGTAAAAGTCATTTGATTAGATGTTTGTATTATGAAATAACCAGAATTCTGTCTAAGACTACTGAAAACCCAGATGAACTGACTGTATTGCTTACTGCACCAACAGGCACTGCTGCATTCAACATTTCAGGTTCAACAATACACAGTGCATTGAGTATATTTAAACACTTGTCAATGGATCATGTTCTTCTGAGTGAAGACAAAATAAACACTCTGCGATCAAAGCTTGAGTCTCTTCAAGTCCTCATCATTGACGAAATTTCCATGGTCAATCAAAAAATGTTGTTCTATATTCATCAGCGGTTACGGCAGATTAAAAAAATGCCAGAAGATTGCATATTTGGCGGAGTTTCAATTATTGCAGTAGGCGACTTTTACCAATTACCTCCTGTAAAAACTCAAACTTCAGACAAATTGTATGTCAATGACCTATCAAGTCCACTGAATCATCTTTGGTTTGACTTGTTTGAAGTTGTTGAGTTAAATGAAATTATGCGTCAGCGTGGAGACTGTCAGTTTTCTGCAATGCTAAATAGATTGAGGGTGAAAAGCAAAAATGATAAAATTGAAGAAAAAGATTTAATTACGATCAAACAGTGTATCAGAAAAGGGCCAGAAAATGCTCTACATATTTTTGCAACTAACCATGAAGTTAAAAATCACAACAACGAAATGGTAATGAAGCTGGACTCGGAATGTATCCTCATTGAATCTGAAGATTTTTTGAAAGACAAAACTAGTGGAAAATTAATTAAAACAAAGACAAAGTTTTGCAATAAAGACATTCAGTTACCGTCATCATTGCTGTTAGCTAAGGGGTCTAGAGTTATGCTGATTAAGAACATTGATACTAAAGATGGACTTGTAAATGGTGTGATGGGTACAGTTAAAGAAATTGTAGTGGTTTGAAAATGCCAGACAAAATATTCATTCTTTTTGACAATACCAAGGTCGGAAACAATGCTGCAATAAAAAGATCTATAGATGGAAAAATATGTGTAGGAATAGAACCTTCCACAGAAGATCTTACAAAGATCAATGGGAGTAGAAAGCAATTTCCCTTACAACTCTCATGGGCATGTACAATACACAAAGTGCAGGGATTAACGGTAGAAGAATGTGTTGTTGATTTAAACAGATGTTTTTCTTGTGGTCAAGCCTATGTAGCATTGAGCAGAGTTACTTCACTAAATGGCCTGTACTTAAGAGATATAACTGATAAAAAACTGACAGCAAAAATTTATTGTGACCCAGATGTAGTTGATGGAATAACAAAAATGAAGAAATTTTTGAAAGCAGATAATGAATTCACCAGTGATGGAGACCAAACAATAATAGTTTATCACAACATTGAAGGTTTGAAAAATCACCTTGAAGATCTGAAAGTTACCCTTAATTCTATCAATGCTGACTTTGTTTGTTTGACAGAAACATGGATGGTTGAAGGCTCGAACTGTTGTCTTGAAGGATATCAGTACAAACAGAAATCCAGGTTTGAATCATATAACTTGAGCTCAGAGTTTTATTCTGCTTTAAAGTGTATGGATCATGGAGGAGTTGGAGTATTCATCAGAAATGGTTTCGATTTTGATGAAATCGTTGTACCTTGTGAGAATATTGAATGCCATGTGTTCAAAATCAAATCTTTAGATATTGTGATAATTACAGTATACAGAACACAGAGATATCCATTGCAAAGTTTTCTA
This sequence comes from Modiolus philippinarum, assembly GCA_002080025.1. Taxonomy (NCBI): domain Eukaryota; kingdom Metazoa; phylum Mollusca; class Bivalvia; order Mytilida; family Modiolidae; genus Modiolus; species Modiolus philippinarum. Next base: position 14,087 of record MJUU01022713.1, read on the forward strand.
CAGACTTTCAAACTCTTCATTGAAAGACTCTTGTCGGTGTCAGATAGAATAATAATTTGTGGAGATTTCAATGAAGATATCAAAAAGGGGGAAGTTCACATCTTGAATTACATGAAGTCTAAAGGGTTTTGTCAATGTGTTCAGTCAGCTACTACAGAAGGTGGAACTTTGATAGACCATGTCTACATAAAAGGACTAGAAGACTTTTCTGTTGCTGTAGTGCCAGTATATTACAGCTATCATGAGGCTATATGCATCAAGTTAAAAAGTGAAGTTTTTTCAATAGATGTATCAAACGTTTAGTATAGTATCAAAACGAAAATTCATAGTTGTGTCAATAGATATATCATGCTTTGTCTTAAACAGAATATGATATTTCTTATACAGTTTAAAAAAAATTGACTTAACCACTAATTTTGCCTCCCAAAATCCAACCCTACGTCCTCGTCGTGGGAGGTGGGTACTATTGCAGTACTTAAGTGTTCTGCATTAGTAGCCAACAGGGCTCTGGTATTCATATCCAGTCGACCTCACAGGTGTTGGTCGACCATTTAACTAAATTTTGAATTGTACATATCCACTATCTCGTATGCATGTATGTCCATAGGTATATACTGATTTGCCACATAAAGAGAATAGTCTGAAGCAATTTATATATTTATTATTACCGGTAATAGTGACATTATTTATTTCACTCCAAAATGTGGACAGTAAGGAATATTACAGTATTGTTAGAATTAAACAATCACATACATTTACTCCCTGAATTAAGACAGGTATTCCTCTCCTATGATAGGGCAAAGTCTTTTCAGGAACAGGAATTTTAAAAAAGTATTATAGACTCACAGAACATCGTTAATCAACATGTGCCTGTCATATAAACACAGTTTAAATAAACCTGACCTTGTTTCATTGTTCAAAAACACTTACCTGGTTTTTAATTCAAGTCCATTTCTCCATACCTGTGTAACCTGGGTTCATGCGTTGTACAGAGAACGATTATTGCTAGGTATCCCACCAGTTTTCATCATAATAACATGTGCAAGTTTGATATTATTCTCCATTCTGATCAAAAATAGTATTTAAACATGTCATTCCAGTTGGCAATTTCATGTATTCCCTCTTTACAACATAACGAAACATTTTTATGGATGGTTGCTGAGGGTTTTATGACAAATAACGTTGTAGCTAGAGGCGTTGACCTTGACCAAGTTTTGTTGGCTATATTGTACTGAGCATTTTTCCTATTATGTTTGTATCTTAATGGTTTTTGTAATATAAGAAAAAAAAAAAAAAAAAACCTAAAATCGTATGTCAAAAAATTTCTTTTGGGCCACAGGTCCAAAACCATATGTGCCATGATGGATCGAATGTAGCACATTTTCTACAATGTGTTTGATCAGCAATCTTTTACTGTCTTCGAATTTTTCCACTAAAAAGAATTTTAGGTCAAACGTCAAGGTCATCAGTGACCTTTGATCTTGACATCATTTGAAAGGTCAATTCTTGTCATAACCAGTGATCAAGGTTCATTGTCTCTACAACTTATCGTTTGGGAGTATTTCGCATGGACAGAAACTCAAATCTTTCAAAGGACAACTACTATAAACAGTCATCAAATCTTTTTTCACATAATGTAATAAAGATGTGTCTTGTAAAGATAAACACTTTCTAGTTACATCTCATGACAATTCACAATTTTCCCTTACATGTTTTCAGCCAACTATTATGGTTTAAGAATTTAAGCGAGAAAAAGGTCACAGGTCATCGGTGACCTTGACTGATGACCTTTGACCATGACATTTTTAGATGACTATATCACCTATGAACAATGGTGAAGGTTTCAGGTCTCTCAGACTTATCGTTTAGGAGTATTTAGCATTAACAGAAACTTATAATCTTTCACAGGGCAGTAACTCTTAAGAGTTGTTGAATCTTTTCGGACCAATGTAATTAAATTGCGTCTTGTGACGATGAACATTTTTTAAGCTATCTATTACGGTTTTCCGAGTTTATCTGAAAACAAGGGCAAAGGTCGCTGATGACCTTTACGCTGGACTCAAATTGAAGGTCTGTTTTCGCACTATGTCTAATATATATTTTTACTTTTCACTGTTAGCGTTTTTTGTGTTGCCTGCGTTCACACAGTGGCGACATATAGGGATCACTATCCGTCGTTTTGCGTCGGGGTCGTAGTCGGCGTCATAAAAATTTGTGTCGCATTTTTCTCCGGAACCATGTATCCAAGCCTTCTGCAATTTGGCATGGAGTATCAGTATGGGGACCTATACCGTGTAAGAGAGTTTCAGATCTCTGGCGTGCCCACTTCCTGTTTGACGGAACTTAGGATATGTTTTGTGTTATTACGCAGGCGACACATGTCTTCCATGGAAGACTTACTACNAAAAACATTAAAAAAAAACGATTTACCAAAACGTGTCAAAGGCTATATCTCAAAAACTGTTCATCGCAGTTTTTGTTCAAATGTATCAATTGCAGATCTCAATGAGAGGAGTATTTTTGCAATATAATGTTTTCATAAATTTTTTATTGTTTCCAGGTTTTGCGAAAACAAAATTTCGAACAGCAGCCATTTTAAAAATGTTGGACAAAAAAATGTGGATCCCTAATTTGTAATCAGCACCATGAAAGCTACATGGAAACCAATTTGATGGAAATCTGATAACTTTGAGAAATTTGCATATATAGGGGTCAAAAACATGAACCGGGGTTGCAATGAAAAAACAAAATTCATGATAAATCATCCCTAGGATGAATGCAACATTTTCCATATCTCTACAACTTATTATTTTCGAGTATTAAACATTAACTGAAACACAAAATCTTTCAAAGAGCAACAACTCGTATAAAGAGTTGTCAAATCTCTTCTGACCAAATGTAACAAAGTTTCATCTCATGACAATAATTTTTCCATTACATGTTTTTAGCCCTCTATTAGGGTTTAAGAGTTGAAGCGAGAAGATGGCCAATGGTCATCGGTGACCTTGACTGATGACCTTTGACCTTGACATTTTTAGATTACCATGTCGCCTATTTACAATGGTGAAGGTTTCAGGTCTCTTTGACTTGCCGTTTGGGAGCATTAACAGAATCTTAAAATCTTTCAAAGGGCAATAACTCGTATAAAGAGACGTCAAATCTTTTCGGACCAAATGTAACAAAGTTGCGTCTCGTGAAGGTTAACATTTTTCTCATTACATTTGATCAGCTATCTATTAGTTTCTGAGTTTATCTGATAACAAGGTAAAAGGTCACGGTCAAAGGTCATCGATGACCTTCAACCTGGTACTCAAATTGAAGGTCTTTTCGCACTGATCATTTTAAATAGATATGTTTACTATAATATCTCTAAGCGTTAAAAAGTTATTTGCAAAAAACAAGGCCAAAGGTCATCAGTGACCTTGAACGATGACCTTTGACCTTCACATTTTTAGATGACCATATATCATCTATGAACAATGGTGAAGGTTTCGGGTCTCTAGTATTTATCGTTTGGGAGTATTTAGCATTAACGGAAACCCAAAATCTTTCAAAGGGCAATAACTCATATTGAGAGTCGTCGAATGTTTTAGGACTAAATGTAACAAAGTTGCGTCTCGTAAAGGTGAAATTTTTCTCATTTTATTTGATCAGATATCTATTACGGTTTCCAAGTTTATTTGATAACAAGGTCAAAGGTCACGGTCAAAGGTCACAGATGACATTCAACCTGGTACTCAAATTGAAGGTCTCTTCGCACTGATCATTTTAAATATACATGTTTACTATATTATCTTTAAGCGTTTAAAAGTTATTCGCAAAAAACAATTTACCGAAACACGTCAAGGGCTATAACTCAAAAACGGTTCATCGCAGAGTTTTCCTTCAAATGTATCAAATGTAGATCTCAATGAGAGGAGTCTTTTTGCAATATAATGTTTTCATAAATTTTTTATTTTCGAGATATCACGATAACAAAATTCAAATAGCAGCCATTTTGAAAATGGCGGACGAAAAATTTTTTTGACCCCAGATTTGTAATCAGGACCATAAAAGCTACCTAGAAACCAAATTTAGTGGAAATCCGATAACTTTGAGAAATTTGTATATTTAGGGGTCAAAAACGCGTAACCGGGGTCGCGTCCCAAAAAAAATTTTTACATGATAAATCATCCTTATGATATATCGAACATTTTCCCCCATTCAGAATTTTGATATTGGTTACGGTTTTTGAGTCTATCCGATAACAAGGGTTTTCGGTGTTGGGGAGATAACTCCGTTACTAAAAATAGACCGGTACGCTGCCCTCAGATTTGAGGTCCCACTCTCAAACCGAATCATCATACTAAGTATCAAAGAAATATGTCGCGTAGTTTTTTGTCGTCGGGCGGCGGAAAGAAGAATAATAATAATAACAAGGTCAAAGGTCACGGATGACCTTCAACCTGGTACTCAAATTGAAGGTCTCTTCGCACTGATCATTTTAAATATATATGTTAACTATATTATCTTGAAGCGTTTAAAAGTTATTCGCAAAAAACATTTTACCGAAACGCGTCAAGGGCTATAACTCAAAAACGGTTCATCGTAGAGTTTTCCTTCCAATGTATCAAATGTAGATCTCAATGAGAGGAGTCTTTTTGCAATATAATGTTTTCATAAATTTTTTATGATTTCCGAGTTATCGCGATAACAAAATTTCAAATGGCGGCCATTTTGAAAATGGCGGACGAAAAAATTTTTTGACCCCAGATTTGTAATCAGGACCATAAAAGCTACCTGGAAACCAAATTTGGTTGAAATCCAATAATTTTGAGAAATTTGCATATTTAGGGGTCAAAAACGCGTAACCAGGGTCGCGACCC
>MJUU01022714.1:1964-12503 GCA_002080025.1 Modiolus philippinarum
AAAACAATAAAGTACAGGTCTGTTTACCCTTCTAAAGACCATGTACCTAGCAAGATTATACAAAGAAATGCAACATTCTATTTCAAAGCCATATCTGCCTAAAACAGAGACTAAAAATATCTCTCTCCAAATGAGAATTTCACACAACAATACTGCATTTCTTTCATATTCCCCTGTTTTTTAGGGGGAAATAATCAGATATCATGTTATCTTTTAACCAAAGAAACACCCCAAAAGGACAGGAAAACTGTCGTCACTTCAGGTTCAGATATCCAAATATTTCTTCATACATATATAAATACAAATTGGTTACATCTTGGGATGTATCAACAAAAAAAAAAGTTGTCTCCCATTATGAAAATCAGTCATTTCAAAAAATAAAGCAATACATTTTTGCTCTGGCTTTTTTTACCAGAGTTGTACAACCTTGCTAGAATTTGAAGTATTTTTGCTATAAATTACCCACAAAACAATAAAGTACAGGTCTGTTTACCCTTCTAAAGACCATGTACCTAGCAAGATTATACAAAGAAATGCAACATTCTATTTCAAAGCCCTATCTGCCAAAAACAGAGACTTAAAATATCTCTCTCCAAATGAGAATTTCACACAACAATACTGCATTTCTTTCATATTCCCCTGTTTTTTAGGGGGAAATAATCAGATATCATGTTATCTTTTAACCAAAGAAATACCCCAAAAGGACAGGAAAACTGTCGTCACTTAAGATTCAGATATCCAAATATTTCTTCATACATATATAAATACAAATTGGTGACTTCTTGGGATGTATTGACAAAAAACAAAAGTTGTCTCCCATTGTGAAAATCAGTCATTTTAAAAAATAAAGCAATACATTTTTGCTCTGGCTTTTTTTACCAGAGTTGTACAACCTTGCTAGAATTCGAAGTATTTTTGCTATAAATTACCCACAAAACAATAAAGTACAGGTCTGTTTACCCTTCTAAAGACCATGTACCTAGCAAGATTATACAAAGAAATGCAACATTCTATTTCAAAGCCCTATCTGCCAAAAACAGAGACTTAAAATATCTCTCTCCAAATGAGAATTTCACACAACAATACTGCATTTCATTCATATTCCCGTTTTTATAGGGGGAAATAATCAGATATCATGTTATCTTTTAACCAAAGAAAAACCCCAAAAGGACAGGAAAACTGTCGTCATTCAAGTTTCAGATATCCAAATATTTCTTCATACATATATAAATACAAATTGGTGACTTCTTGGGATGTATTGACAAAAAACAAAAGTTGTCTCCCATTGTGAAAATCAGTCATTTCAAAAAATAAAGCAATACATTTTTGCTCTGGCTTTTTTTTTACCAGAGTTGTACAACCTTGCTAGAATTCGAAGTATTTTTGCTATAAATTATCCACAAAACAATAAAGTACAGGTCTGTTTACCCTTCTAAAGACCATGTACCTAGCAAGATTATACAAAGAAATGCAACATTCTATTTCAAAGCCCTATCTGCCAAAAACAGAGACTTAAAATATCTCTGTCCAAATGAGAATTTCACACAACAATACTGCATTTCTTTTTTATTCCCCTGTTTTTTAGGGGGAAATAATCAGATATCATGTTATCTTTAAACCAAAGAAAAACCCCAAAAGGACAGGAAAACTGTCGTCACTAGAGATTCAGATATCCAAATATTTCTTCATACATATATAAATACAACTTGGTTACTTCTTGGGATATATCAACAAAAAACAAAAGTTGTCTCCCATTGTGAAAATCAGTCATGTCTAAAATACAAAATTAATGATAGCAATACATTTTTGCTCTGGCTTTTTTTACCAGAGTTGTACAACCTTGCTAGAATTCGAAGTATTTTTGCTATAAATTACCCACAAAACAATAAAGTACAGGTCTGTTTACCCTTCTAAAGACCATGTACCTAGCAAGATTATACAAAGAAATGCAACATTCTCTTTCAAAGCCATATCTCCCAAAAACAGAGACTAAAAATATCTCTCTCCAAATGAGAATTTCATGGAATAATACTGCATTTCTTTCATATTCCCCTGTTTTTTAGGGGGAAATAATCAGATATCATGTTATCTTTTAACCAACGAAACACCCCAAAAGGACAGGAAAACTGTCATCACTTCAGATTCAGATATCCAAATATTTCTTCATACATATATAAATACAAATTGGTTACATCTTGGGATGTATCAACAACAAAAAAAAGTTGTCTCCCATTGTGAAAATCAGTCATTTCAAAAGATAAAGCAATACATTTTTGCTCTGGCTTTTTTTACCAGAGTTGTACAACCTTGCTAGAATTTGAAGTATTTTTGCTATAAATTACCCACAAAACAATAAAGTACAGGTCTGTTTACCGTTCTAAAGACCATGTATCTAGCAAGATTATACAAAGAAATGCAACATTCTATTTCAAAGCCCTATCTGCCAAAAACAGAGACTTAAAATATCTCTCTGCAAATGAGAATTTCACGGAACAATACTGCATTTCTTTGATATTCCCCTGTTTTTAGGGGGAAATAATCAGATATCATGTTATCTTTTAACCGAAGAAACACTCCAACAGGACAGGAAAACTGTCATCACATTAAAAGATTCAGATATCCAAATATTTCTTCATACATATATAAATACAAATTGGTGACTTCTTGGGATGCATCAACAAAAAACAAAAGTTGTCTCCCATTGTGAAAATCAGTCATTTCAAAAAATAAAGCAATACATTTTTGCTCTGGCTTTTTTTACCAGAGTTGTACCACCTAGCTAGAATTCGAAGTATTTTTGCTATAAATTACCCACAAAACAATAAAGTACAGGTCTGTTTACCCTTCTAAAGACCATGTACCTAGCAAGATTATACAAAGAAATGCAACATTCTATTTCAAAGCCATATCTGCCTAAAACAGAGACTAAAAATATCTCTCTCCAAATGAGAATTTCACACAACAATACTGCATTTCTTTCATATTCCCCTGATTTTTAGGGGGAAATAATCAGATATCATGTTATCTTTTAACCAATGAAACACCCCAAAAGGACAGGAAAACTGTCGTCACTTAAGATTCAGATATCCAAATATTTCTTCATACATATATAAATACAAATTGGTTACTTCTTGGAATGTATCAACAAAAAACAAAAGTTGTCTCCCATTGTGAAAATCAGTCATTTAAAAAAAATAAAGCAATACATTTTTGCTCTGGCTTTTTTTACCAGAGTTGTACAACTTTGCTAGAATTCGAAGTATTTTTGCTATAAATTAACCACAAAACAATAAAGTACAGGTCTGTTTACCCTTCTAAAGACCATGTACCTAGCAAGATTATACAAAGAAATGCAAAATTCTATTTCAAAGCCCTATCTGCCAAAAACAGAGACTAAAAATATCTCTCTCCAAATGAGAATTTCATGGAATAATACTGCATTTCTTTCATATTCCCCTGTTTTTTAGGGGGAAATAATCAGATATCATGTTATCTTTTAACCAAAGAAACACCCCAAAAGGACAGGAAAACTGTCGTCACTTAAGATTCAGATATCCAAATATTTCTTCATACATATATAAATACAAATTGGTTACTTCTTGGGATGTATCAACAAAAAACAAAAGTTGTCTCCCATTGTGAAAATCAGTCATTTTAAAAAATAAAGCAATACATGTTTGCTCTGGCTTTTTTTACCAGAGTTGTACAACCTTGCTAGAATTCGAAGTATTTTTGCTATAAATTACCCACAAAACAATAAAGTACAGGTCTGTTTACCCTTCTAAAGACCATGTGCCTAGCAAGATTATACACGAAATGCAACATTCTATTTCAAAGCCATATCTGCCTAAAACAGAGACTAAAAATATCTCTCTCCAAATGAGAATTTCACACAACAATACTGCATTTCTTTCATATTCCCCTGTTTTTTAGGGGGAAATAATCAGATATCATGTTATCTTTTAACCAACGAAACACCCCAAAAGGACAGGAAAACTGTCGTCACTTAAGATTCAGATATCCAAATATTTCTTCATACATATATAAATACAAATTGGTTACTTCTTGGGATGTATCAACAAAAAACAAAAGTTGTCTCCCATTGTGAAAATCAGTCATTTCAAAAATAAAGCAATACATTTTTGCTCTGGCTTTTTTTTACCAGAGTTGTACAACCTTGCTAGAATTTGAAGTATTTTTGCTATAAATTACCCACAAAACAAGAAAGTACAGGTCTGTTTACCCTTCTAAAGACCATGTACCTAGCAAGATTATACAAAGAAATGCAACATTCTATTTCAAAGCCCTATCTGCCAAAAACAGAGACTAAAAATAGCTCTCTCCAAATGAGAATTTCATGGAATAATACTGCATTTTTTTCATATTCACTGTTTTTAGGGGGAAATAATCAGATATCATGTTATCTTTTAACCAAAGAAACACCCCAAAAGGACAGGAAAACTGTCTTAACTAAGATTCAGATATCCAAATATTTCTTCATACATATATAAATACAAATTGGTGACTTCTTGGGATGTATTGACAAAAAACAAAAGTTGTCTCCCATTGTAAAAATCAGTCATTTTAAAAAATAAAGCAATACATGTTTGCTCTGGCTTTTTTTACCAGAGTTGTACAACCTTGCTAGAATTCGAGGTATTTTTGCTATAAATTACCCACAAAACAATAAAGTACAGGTCTGTTTACCCTTCTAAAGACCATGTACCTAGCAAGATTATACAAAGAAATGCAACATTCTATTTCAAAGCCCTATCTGCCAAAAACAGAGACTTAAAATATCCCTCTGCAAATAAGAATTTCACAGAACAATACTGCATTTCTTTGATATTACCCTGTTTTTTAGGGGGAAACAAACAGATATCATGTTATCTTTTAACCAAAGAAAAACCCCAAAAGGACAGGAAAACTGTCTTCACTAAGATTCAGATATCCAAATATTTCTTCATACATTAATAAATACAAATTGGTGACTTCTTGGGATGCATAAAAAAAAAACAAAAGTTGTCTCCCATTGTGCAAATCAGTCATGTCTAAAATATAAAATTAATTAGAGCAATACATTTTAGCTCTGGCTTTTTTTTACCTGAGTTGTACAACCTTGCTAGAATTCGAAGTATTTTTGCTATAAATTTCCCACAAAACAATAAAGTACAGGTCTGTTTACCCTTCTAAAGACCATGTACCTAGCAAGATTACACAAAAAAATGCAACATTCTATTTCAAAGCCCTATCTGCCAAAAACAGAGACTTCAAATACCTCTCTGCAAATGAGAATTTCACGGAACAATACTGCATTTCTTTCATATTACCCTGTTTTTTAGGGGGAAACAAACAGATATCATGTTATCTTTTAACCAAAGAAAAACCCCAAAAGGACAGGAAAACTATCGCATTAAGATTCAGATATCCAAATATTTCTTCATACATATATAAATACCAATTGGTGACTTCTTGGGATGAATCGACAAAAAACAAAGTTGTCTCCCATTGTGAAAATCAGTCATTTGAAAAAATAAAGCAAGACATTTTTGCTCTGGCTTTTATAATCAGATATTATGTTATCTTTTAACCAAAGAAAAACCCCAACAGGACAGGAAAACTGTCGTCACATTAAAAGATTCAGATAACTAAATATTTCTTCATACATATATAAATACAAATTGGTGACTTCTTGGGATGCATTAACAAAAAACAAAAGTTGTCTCCCATTGTGAAAATCAGTCATTTTAAAAAATAAAGCAATACATTTTTGCTCTGGCTTTTTTTACCAGAGTTGTACAACCTTGCTAGAATTCGAAGTATTTTTGCTATAAATTACCAACAAAACAATAAAGTACAGGTCTGTTTACCCTTCTAAAGACCATGTACCTAGCAAGATTATACAAAGAAATGCAACATTCTATTTCAAAGCCCTATCTGCCAAAAAACAGAGACTTAAAATATCCCTCTGCAAATAAGAATTTCACAGAACAATACTGCATTTCTTTGATATTCCCCTGTTTTTTAGGGGGAAATAATCAGATATCATGTTATCTTTTAACCAAAGAAAAACCCCAAAAGAACAAAAAAACTGTCGTCACCAAGATAAGATATCCAAATATTTCTTCATACATATATAAATACAAATTGGCGACTTCTTGGGATGGATCAACAAAAAACAAACGTTGTCTCCCACTGTGAAAATCAGTCATGTCTAAAATACAAAATTAATGATATCAATACATTTTTGCTCTGACTTTTTTTAAATGATTTGTACAATGTTGCTAGAATTCCAAGTAGTTTTGCTATAAATTTCCCACAAAACAATAAAGTACAGGTCTGTTTACCCTTCTAAAGACCATGTACCTAGCAAGATTATACAAAGAAATGCAACATTCTATTTCAAAGCCCTATCTGCCAAAAACAGAGACTTAAAATATCTCTCTGCAAATGGGAATTTCATGCAACAATACTGCATTTCTTTCATATTCCCCTGTTTTTTAGGGGGAAATAATCAGATATCATGTTATCTTTTAACCAAAGAAAAACCCCAAAAGGACAGGAAAACTGTCGTCACTTAAGATTCAGATATCCAAATATTTCTTCATACATATATAAATACAAATTGGGTACTTCTTGGGATGTATCAACAAAAAACAAAAGTTGTCTCCCATTGTGAAAATCAGTCATGTCTAAAATACAAAATTAATGATAGCAATACATTTTTGCTCTGGCTTTTTTTACCAGAGTTGTACAACCTTGCTAGAATTCGAAGTATTTTTGCTATAAATTACCCACAAAACAAAGTACAGGTCTGTTTACCCTTCTAAAGACCATGTACCTAGCAAGATTATACAAAGAAATGCAACATTCTATTTCAAAGCCCTATCTGCCAAAAACAGAGACTTAAAATAGCTCTCTGCAAATGGGAATTTCATGCAACAATACTGCATTTCTTTCATATTCCCCTGTTTTTCAGGGGGGGGAAATAATCAGATATCATGTTATCTTTTAACCAAAGAAAAACCCCAAAAGGACAGGAAAACTGTCGTCACTTAAGATTCAGATATCCAAATATTTCTTCATACATATATAAATACAAATGGGTGACTTCTTGGGATGTATCAACAAAAAAAAAAAGTTGTCTCCCATTGTGAAAATCAGTCATTTTCAAAAATAAAGCAATACATTTTTGCCCTGGCTTTTTTTACCAGAGTTGTACAACCTTGCTAGAATTCGAAGTATTTTTGCTATAAATTACCCACTAAATAATAAAGTACAGGTCTGTTTACCCTTCTAAAGACCATGTACCTAGCAAGATTATACAAAGAAATGCAACATTCTATTTCAAAGCCCTATCTGCCAAAATCTGAGACTTCTCTCCCCAGATTTGAGAATTTCCATTCAAAATACTGCATTTCTTACATATTCCCCCTTTTTTAGGGGGAAATAATCGGATATCATGTAATGTTTTAACCAAAGAAACATCCCAAAAGGACAGGAAAACTGTTGTCATTCAAGTTTCAGATATCCAAATATTTCTTCATACATATATAAATACAAATTGGTGACTTCTTGTGTTGTATTGACAAAAAACAAAAGTTGTCTCCCATTGTGTAAATCTTGTAAAGACCATGTTCCTAGCAGATGCCTTTATTCCCATTATTTATGTACTGTGCTGGCTGCTTTGTTTTTTATTTATTATTATTAAATCAAATTAATAAAGCAATTACTGTAAATGACTTATCATACAAAATTTCTATAAAGATTAGAAGAATTTGCTCCAGGAGTTTCAGGCATGATCAAAATAGGGTAATTTTTTTAGGCTTAATACTGGCAACTTATCCAAGTCCTTTTGAATTGTCCATCATACTTTTGTGTATCAAGTTCACGGCTTATTGAGTTTTTACAATTACAATGAATATAGTTTTCCCTATCTTGCAAGTTAATAAAAATTTCAAATTCTATTGATTTTTTTAGTAAATATGACCTTGAACTTTGATTTCCTTTCTCCAAAATCTATAAAGGTTGTCCTTTCATTTCAAGTTCAATATTTTAAAATATCAACTGGAAACATTTTCATCTATTTTTGGTCAGTGACCTTGACCTTTGACCTTCTATCTCCTAAATGATTGTCTTTTTGTATTTGAAAATAAAAGTTGTCAACTTGGAACTAAATTTTCTATCTTTTTGCCTACTGAGAAATCCAACAAAAAAAGACAAGATCTCGACAATTCCTATAATCCCAAAAACTGTCTACAGAAAAAATTAAATGGTTTTCAAGCTCTTACATGAAATGGGAGTAATTGAATTCATTTCGCACCCTTAATAATTAAATAATTTTAGCATCTCTTATAGCAAGTACTTTATACTGTGACAAAATTTTGTAATTTATTCTCCGACACAATTCCATAATTTGCATTTGGTATTTTCCGAAAAATGAATATAATAAGCACTTTTAACTGCCAAAAAAAAAATCAATCAGCAAGTCAGTATAACTGGCAAATGTCATTTATATTTTCATATTGTTTAGTTTGTACCAATTTATTACCATTGAATAATAAGTATAAATGCAAGACATTAAACAAAATCATTGTTTAGATTTTTTTATTGAGAAATTTTATGGATTAAAAGAGTTTTCACTTGTGAATTAAACATGAATGAAACATAAACCCAAATTGACTTCAATTTTCACATTTTACTTTTTTAAAAAAAAACAGTTTCTCTTCAGCTAAATATTTGGTATTTGCTTACAAATAGTGAACACATTTTTTACTCAATGTATGGTAGTTATTTTGCAAACCATACTAATTATCTTTTAAAATTTAACTAAATTTTGGCAATGCCACCCATGCTGTCACACCCAATTTTGAACCAGTCCTTAATTTACATTTGGCAATTTAATTTGTAAATTAACAAAATAACTAAATACCGAAGTTACTGTGAATTTAATTTCTGCATATGTGCATTTCGACAACTTATGTCTCTTCAGTGCAGATAAAAAAAATGTTGTAATGAGGGTTCACTATTAACTTATCTTTATTTCAGCAGGAAGTCCCGCTGAGCCACTACAACTATCTATGTATGTACCCTCTGTGTAAATCAACCAACCACTACAACTACCAATCAAAAACTCGTACTGAAACTTCTTTTCAACTATTCAATCTCTCTGTCCTCTACGAACACCCACTACAAATTCCACATCTACAACAATGCCATCTTGCACAAACCGCAAAGCTATTAGTATCGATGTTAGATAGAGAAGGTTAGTATTAATGAAATGGACTTCCTGAAATAAAGATATTTCTACAGTGTACCAAAATTTAATAGAATTTGCTAATAAGCTATTTCAAGTGGATCGTATATAATACCTCAAAAAGACTGGCAAAAATTAATAAAAACATAAATGAAATCAAAAGGCCATGGTAATATTTACTTTTACTCTTTTTCTTACTTTTGTGTGTGTTCACCATTCGGAAGGTAAAATATTTCCTGAATTACAATATAGAACAAAATATAATTTCACTTTTAAATAGTTACAAATGAAAATGAGACCCTCTCTATAAAGGTCAATTTTACACTTGCTGATGTTTATTTTGAGATTTATGAAAATTTTGGCCACAGAAATCAAATACTTAAGTCTGTTGTTAAGATTATGGTTTCCTTGACATCAAGTGTAACAATGTCAATATTAATATTTCAAATAACAGGAACAAAATCACTAAGCCTTCATTTTATAGTTTTTAACTTTATATTGTTTTTTAATGGTTACAAAAATCAATAAAAACTTTAGTTAGGGTGTAAATGAGCATTTTAATCATTTCATATCAGATTTTTTTTTAATCAATGATAATTTACTTCAACATTTTCATAGATGATCAAATGGTTTGTTGTTAAACTAAGTTCTGTGCTGGTGTCATTGTTTGGTTTACTTTCAGAGGAGATCAAAATATGTTTTTCTTTCATGGTCCTTTGTTAAATTAAGTTCTGTGCTGGCGACCATGTTTGTTTTACTTAATGTTTTCCTTTATGCTTTGTTAAACTAAGTTCCGTGCTGGCGACCATGCTTGTTTTACTTTATGTTTTTCCTTTATTGTCCTTTGTTAAACTAAGTTCTGTGCTATCGACCATGTTTGTTTGACTTATGTTTTTCCTTTATGGTTCTTTGTTAAACTAAGTTCTGTGCTTCGGATCATATTTGTTTTACTTTATCTTTTTCCTTTATGGTCCTTTGTTAAACTAAGTTCTGTGATGGCAGCCATATTTGTTTACTCTATATGTTTTTCCTTGATGGTCCTTTGTTAAACTAAGTTCAGTGCTGACAACCATGTTTGTTTTACTTTATGTTTTTCCTTTATTGTCCTTTGTTAAACTAAGTTCTGTGCTGGCGACCAAGTTTGTTTAACTTTATGTTTTTCCTTTATTGTCCTTTGTTAAACTAAGTTCAGTGCTGACAACCATGTTTGTTTTACTTTATGTTTTTCCTTTATTGTCCTTTGTTAAACTAAGTTCTGTGCTAGTGACCATGTTTGTTTTACT
>MJUU01022714.1:13182-44906 GCA_002080025.1 Modiolus philippinarum
ACTTAATGTTTTTCCGTTATGCTTTGTTAAACTAAGTTCTGTGCCAGTGACCATGTTTGTTTTACTTTTACAAGAGAAGATCAAAATGTTTTTTTTTATGTTCCTTTGTTAAACTCAGTTCTGTGCTGGCGACCACGTTTGTTTTACTTTCAGAAGAGAAGATCAAAATCTGTTTTTCCTTTATGGTCCTTTGTTAACTAAGTTCTGTGCTGGCGACTGTGGTTGTTTTACTTTATGTTTTTCCTTTACTGTCCTTTGTTAAACTAAGTTCTGCGCTTGCAAACATGTTTGTTATCAGATCAAGTAAACCAGGAAGTGCCATATGTCATTCCTGGAAAGTTTTGTTCAATTCACTTCAGTACTTTCAGAGATGATCAAATTATGTTTTTCCTTTATGGTCCTTTGTTAAACTAAGTTAAGTCCTGGCGACCATGTCTGGTATCACATCTGATGAAAATTAGAACCTGCCATATGTCATTGCTGTAAAGTTTTGTTCAATGTACTTCAGTACCTTCAGAGATGATAAAAATACATGTTTCACTTAGGGTCCTTTGTTAAACTGTTTCACTTAGGGTCCTTTGTTAAACTAAGTTTCGTGCTGGTGACCATGTTTATCATAGAAAGTACCACCATTCCTGTATATTGTTACAGACCTGCCATATATAATGCCTGTAAAGTTTTGTTCAATTTACTTCAGAACTTTCAGAGGGGATCAAAATATGTTTTTCCCTTTGGGTTCTTTGTTAAATTAAGTTCTGCGCTGGCAACCGTGTTTATTATGAGATCTGTAGAAAATACCAATTTTTTGTTACAGACCTGCCCTACATCATTTCTGTAGTGTTTTTTGTTCAATTCACCTCAGTACTTATATATATGTTTTCCCTAAAGGTCCTTTGTTAAACTGAGTTCTTTGCTGGTGACCATGTTTGTAATCAATCTGAAGAAAATATGCATACTTTGTTGAGACCTGCCATATGACATTCCTGTAAAGTTCTGTTCAATTCACTTCATTAGTCCAAAATATGCCTTTTTTTCCTTGGGGTCCAATATTAAACTATGCTCAGAGCTACAAGCTTTGTTTTTTTTATCAAATCAAAAATTATTGAAGCATTTTTTTTTTCATACTTCATACCTGTCAAGTTTGGTTAAACAAAATTGTTAAAGTTTCATAAAATTACAACCAACAAGCTGATTAAAGATGACATAGAAATCAATTCAATAAAATGGTTTAAGTTTCATGGAAATCCAGCCAAGATAATGGTTAAAGTTTTATATAAATCCAGCCAAGACAATGGTTAAAGTTTCATAGAAATCCAGCCCCAAAAAATGTTTTTAAGTTTTATAGAAATCCAGCCAAGACAATAGTTAATCCAGCCAAAACAATGGTTAAAGTTTCATAGAATTCCAGCCAAGATAATGGTTCAAGTTTCATAGAAATCCAGCCAAGACAATGGTTCAAGTTTCATAGAAATCCAGCCAAGATAATGGTTAAAGTTCCATTAAAGTTCCATAGAAATCCAGCTAAGAAAATGTTTCATAGGAATCCAGACAAGATAATGGTTAAGTTTCATAGAAATCCAGCCAAGATAACGATTCAAGTTTCATAAAAACTCAACAAACAAAAAGTTAAAATTTCATAGGAATTCAGAACCAAAATGATTCAAGCTTCATAAAAATCCCACCCAACAAAATGATGTTAGTTTCTTGAAATCCAGCAAATAACATAGTTAAAGTTTCATAATAGGAATCCAGCCACAGTTATAAAACGGTAAAAAAAAGTTTCATAGAAACCCAACCAACAAACCAAACACTGTTTACATGATGTTTAAGTGAAGTTTTTCCAGTATTATCATTCCAACAAATCCTGGCATCTTGTATAACATAGCTCAAGATTTTTTATCACTTATTGTTTTATTCAAGGCCTTTAAATGACATGTAGTAGTGAACCATTCATCCTATTTAACATTGCTCAAAATTCATTCAAATTATGGCTGAAGTTCCAACAAGGTCTTCAAATAACACAACTAAAAAACCAAACACCTACCTAATGGCTGAAGTTTCATTTAATTGTCAAGATTCCTTAAAGTTCTCCAAAAAAGTTGAACTAACAAACCAGGTTTCATTTGTACCATGGCTATATAAACCAAAATCCACGAGTTCTACCATTAATGATACCCTCTGTCAACACATCATTGTCTGCTTTCTAATTAATACAGGTATTCCATCAGAATCCTATATCTGAAAAATATACATTGAAAAGTGAATGCATATATCACACAAAACATATCTCTCACAACAAAAAACTTCATTGATCATTCCCATTTTCTCAAATTTTGCAATTTGATGTTATCTCAGTGTCATTTTTTCCATATCTCTTCCTTTTATTTTTTGAATATGTGTAATTGAAAAAGATTATCTGAATATCCTTATACTCCACATCAAATTCTAGTTTCATTAAAATCCAACCAAAATGTCCCATAGAAATCAAGCAAACAAAATGTTAAGTTTTAAAATCCAATTAACAAGCTGCTTAAAGTTCCATATAAAACCATTACAACCAACTGATTAAAGTTTCATACAAATCCAATAAAAATTTCATATAAATCCAATCAACATTTCATAAAAATCCAATCAATAAACATATTAAAGTTTCTTATCATCCAACCAACAGACTGATTAAAGTTTCATTTAAATCCATTCAACAAATATTTAAAGTTTCATAGAAATCCAACCAGCCCTAAAGGTTTTAAAGTTTCAGATATCCAACCAACAAAATGGATAAAGTTCGAGGAGAAATCAAGCCAAAAAACTGGTAAACTTTCAAAGAAATACAACAAATAAATAATTAGTTTCAAGTTATCCAACAAAATAGTTTCACAGAAAGCCAACCAAAAAATAATTTCATACAGAGTCAAACAACAAAATGATTAAAGTTTTAAAGAAATCCACCAAATAAAATATTTTAAAGTTTTATTTAAATTCAAATACCAATACAATTCAAAGTTTCATAGAAATCCAACACACCAATTTTTTTTTTTTTGAAGTTTCATCAAAATCCAACAAACTCATTAGTTTCAAAAAATTTCTTCAAATAACATTATACCTATAAGCCGTGCACCCTGCAACATGGATCAAATTCCATGAAAATTCTTCCAATAGATGAAACAATACTGCATGAACCCTTAATTCACAGAAATTCTATCTCTTGGCTGTGAACTTGTCTAGAGAGTGAACCGACACAATACAGCATTCCATAGATGTATACAGACCAGATGGGTCAGGGATAATCTACTGTATCTCTGAAGTCTGATACTGGTGTTGAAAACCACTGACAGATGATTACATGTGCATGCAATTGGCCACAAAGTAAGAGAATATCGTTGAAGTTTTCCATGTACTTCAATGTTAAACTGTGTTTTCATTGATAGTATCTCTCATGAAGCATGCAATGAATCTCTCCCCTGAATTATGGTTGAAAGACAGTTAAACTAACAAAATGATTCAAGCTTCATAGAAATTAACTCAATAAAATGTTTTTAAGTTTCATTTAAATTCAAATATCAAACAATCAAAGTTTCCCAGAAATCCAACCAACAAAGTTTTTAAGTTTCATCAAATTCCATCCAACTAAAGTTTCTTCAAATAAAAAATAAATGTTTAATGATCTCATTTTGAGCAAAGTTAATAGAGCAATGGTAGCCATCATGGATGAGCAGTCCTGTAGGATACTTTTTTGAAAGGGACCACCCAAGAACTTTTATGACTAGATTTGGTCCTTATTATGCCAGTAGCTCCAGGGATGTGTTTCCCATAGGATCTAATGTTAAACTAAGTTTCCTGCTGATGGTCATCTTAGATGAGGTATCCAACATCTGTTTCCAAGGAACCATCAGAGGACTAAAATAGAAAAGTTTGGATGTACTAGTAAATGGCCATGAAGTTTTGAAAGAGGAAATCTCTTGAATTATTTTCCTCATAGAGTCAAATTTTAACTATGTTCCCCACTAGAGGCCTTCTTGGATGAGATGATAACTTTGCAGGACATAGTTTTGAAAAGGGACCACCAAAAGACTGTTTTGTTTCCAATTGGCCTTATGGATTGAGAAAAGATCTTTGGATTTATTTCCATAAGATCAAATGTAAAACTGTTCTTTTGTGCTAGACATCTTGAATGAGGTGCAGAAAGGGAAGACACCTTTTTGGAAGCAACCTCCTGGGGCCCATATTGACTAAGTTTGGCTCAAATTGGTTGACTCAGAGAAGATATGTGAATGAATCTCCTAACATGGACTATATGTTAAACTATATAATGTTCCCTGTTTGCAGCAATCTGAGATAAGGTGCAGACTTCATGAACACCTTTCTTGGTGGCTGGCCGGCTGGGGACCAAACAAGGTACCACTAAAAGGACTTTAGTTTGGTTATAAATTGCCGTGTAGCTTCAGAGGATTTTTAAAAGGTTTTGCTCATAGGATCCAATGTTAAATTTTGTTTTTGCTGCCAGTCATCTTTGATGGGGTGCAGTCCTGTCTGGTATAATTTTGAAAGGGGACACCAAAGGACTAATGTTATTTAATCAAGATTTTAAGTGGTCGGCAGATTCAGTTATCTTTGAATGTAAAGTGGACAGATGACAGACTTGGTGACGGCAAAATAGCCAGGTGAGCTAAAAAGAGGGCTCTAAATAAAATAAAGCATTTCATTTAACTAATCAACAAATGCAATATGTATACATATTGAAATTTTTTTTAGATGAATCTTCAAACCAAATGATTTTAATATATTTTTCAAAAATTTAAATTAACATACAGAACTTTCTGATTTGGCCTCTAAGAAAATGTGATATTATCAAACAAAATTGTTCTAGCTAGCAGTTCATTATATTCAAAATATTATCCAAAGTCTCATAAATACATTGGGCCTTCTTCACTTTACACTTGGACCCCTAAGACCTTACGTACTTTAGTTATTTATTTAGTTTATTATTTTTTAGCACACCACTAACTCTCCCTCTCTATTTACACTTCCTCATATTAATTTAAAAGATTTAATCAAATTTTAATTTGAATATTAAGCCTTACTTTATTTTTACCTACAATGAAGTTTATAAGTGTCAAGGTCATTGATATTTGCAGTCACATGTCTTTATTTTACCCTATCTTTTATCAAAAAGTTTATGAAAAAAAATCAAGTGCAAAGATTGGGATGCATACAAATGATTTTCATGAAACTGTCGGAAGAATATTTTGAATACTGACAACTGCTAAAAAATTTGATCTAGAATATTTAATATCATACTAAAAATTGCCAACCAAATATCATATTTCATTATTCATAATTTTGATATACTGGGTATTTCTATTTAAATTTTCAAATATTCATTTTTAAAATTAAATCTTGAAATGACAAACATTATACTTAACAAAAATCTTCAAATACACAAAACATGGTATTTACATTGTGAAAAAATGGCATTGTCTCGGAAATTGACAGATCCTTGTTTTGCCTCCTTTAAGGAAAACTTGTATCCCACACCTACACCATGGCTTAAGTGAGCAGTTAAATGCCTACACCATGGCTTACATGAGCAGTTAATAATGCACATTTATGTTAAATGGTCTAATGTTAAACTAATAATCCTGTTTTTAGCTATCTTGTCTGAAGTGCCGACACTGTCGCATACATTGTTTGATGGGAACATATAAGAACAATTGTCATATTGAATTCGTTTTAATTAGCTATGTAAATCTTTAACCATGTGTTTGATTGGGTTCAATGTTAAATTATAATCCCCAGCAACGGCAATCTTGGATAAGATATGGACATACACGTTACTAGACACCATTTTTAAAAGATACTGTCTTAGGAACATTGTATTTAGTTGGTTCTAATTGGCCATATAGTTTCAGAGAAGATCTTTGGATGAGTTTTTCCAAAGGGTTCAATGCTAAACTTTGTTGCTTAATTGTTACCATCTTTGATGGGATTTGAAGCTACTGGTACACCATTTTTGAAAGAGGCCATATAAGGATCAGAGTTAACTCAGTTAACTGGCTTATATGTATAGTTTAAAGGATCTTTTGGTGTAATGTTAAACTATGCTGCACCCAGGGGTTGTCTTGAATGAGGTAGTGACCTTATAAAGACAATTTTTAATTGAACCAATCTACAAGAGTAATACAGCACCATATCTCAATATCCTAGCATCCCTTCAGAGTTTTCTCCATTAAACAAAGGTCATTTGTTTAACAAAACAGATATACTTAGACTAATGACTAAATACCGAAGTTACTGTGAATTTAAATTCTGCATATGCGCATTTCAACACTTTATGTCTCTAAATGACTCTATATTGTAAGTATACTTAGGGGCAATATGCTGGTTTATAATATCGGGGAGGTTTGGGTACCCATAAACCGGTTTAACCCTACCGCTGGCTTTTGCTAGTGCCGGTACCAAGTCCGGCTGTCCCGAGTTCCTATCGTTGTTTACTTGTCTTTTGTCTTATTTGTGTTTTTCCTGTGTAGTTCCCTAACAGATTCTGGCATGTAATTATAATTTTTTCGGCCATTGTAGGGGTTTCCCGTTGTCTCTTTTATTTCATTTTGCAACAAGATTATAGCATCAGAGACATAACACACATGTGATCTTCTATCGATGACTTTCAACACCAGAGTGTCTACAGAGATAGAATGTTACTGACCCTTCTTGTCCTTTCAAAGCCTATGACTGTGCTATATCAATCATCTCTGTCTACCACTATAAAATGCTGGAATCCTGACTAGAAGACGTGGCTACATATCATATTTCGATAATAGCAGGTTCACATCAGAAATGAACCACTAATAAATGAACAGATACAAACTTATATTGTATAAGCATCCATATATTTACTACTTCAGCCTCTTAGTCACACACAATATTGTGTACAAAACAAACATCAATACAAAAAGCTCATCATAGAGATGTCAAGGCATATACTCTGCAGCCTGCGTATAAGTTAACTAATATCTGACGAATTACCAGTGACAACATTGTCATACAAGGTACTTCCTGTGAGCCTGAACATTTAACTGAGTCTATAGACATTCTATTTTTTTTTTTTTTTTTTTTTATTTTTTTTTAATAACATATGTACAGTGTTGGAATTTGGGGAGTAAAAAAAAATAATATGAAATAAGAAACATAATAAAATAAAACCTATTTTCCGAAATTCAGAAGATATTTAAGAAAGGAAAACTAACAATAATATCCAAATACAAAAGACTCTGAAGAGCTGTATCCCTCAACTGGACCATGACCAATGAAGGTCCAAAATTCCATGATATGTACTCATTTTCAGTTATGCTGATAGACCATGATGCAACAATTTGTAGCCCTAAACTGATGAGGATCTGAAGGACACATTTTTAAAGGATGTTACCAAAAGTTTTACCTCATGACTAAGTCTGATTCTAATTGATGTGTTTTCTATAGGGTCAAATGTTTAACTATATTCAACCACATGCAACCATCTTGCTACTCTGACAAGTTTCATTTCAATTTGCCAAGGGCGGTGGTTTTTGAGATCCTTGAATGTATTTCCAATAGAGTTAAATGTCAAACTAATTTCCTCACTGTTGTTATCTTGGATGAAATGTGAGACTTTTTTTTCTCAAAGTGACTACAGACTTATGACTAAGATTGGTTCAAATTGGGTCAGCAGTTTCAGAGATCTTGGCATGTTTTTTACTATCTTTGTCCTTTGTTAAACTATGTTCCTACTAGCAGCAATCTTTGCCATGATGAGTTGTCGACTTGCTGGACACATTATTCAAAAGAAACTGGCCAATTGCTACTCTGACCAGGTTTGATTCCAACTGGCAAAGGAGAGGATCTGGGAATAAATTTCACTAGGGTCATGTATTAAACTACAATGTATTTCACTAGCAGCCATCTTGGATGGGATGAGGACATTCCCGACCAAAATTTGTATTTTGACAATCCCTGTAATTGGCCTAGTGTTTCCAGCAGCTGGTTCACTGTCAAACTTATAATGTTCCAGGCTGGAGAATTTTAGATTATGGCAAAAGCTCATCCTGGTTCCAGTTGAGGTAAAAAGTATGCAAACAGAAAAATAAAATATAAAATTTGAAACAGGAAAATTTACTTCAAATAATAATTAAAAAAAAAAATGGTACTTCTACAATTCAGAAATTATTTTTTATGAATAAAATTAAATTATAAATCAATATAAAAAAAAAACAGACAAAAAACAGATCTTTAATTAATTTTGAGCTTAACGCCTAAATACACTCCCAAATGCCCAACGCAGCTGTCGAGAAATCATTCTCTTTAACCCAAAGACGGCCTCAGGTAAAGGTAATGATAACTCAACAACAGGAGATGCCACTTCATAAGTTATGGCAACCTCCCAACACCTCTGATCACCCTCTAAAGGGGAACCCACTACTACGTACGGTGATGTTGCCTCTAAGACCTCGACCCCTTCCTCTACCCTTATCTCCTCATCAGCTGCATCCACATTCTCCTCTGTCTCAACTGATACCTCAGATGCTACAGGGGAGAAAGCAACAGATGACAAGATGGTTGACTCTACCAATGGAACGACTGGTGCCATATCCAAAGCTAGCTCGGGAAGGGTATCAGACACGTAAGCTTCCGCCGCAACATCATTTACAGCTGGCCCATCGACTTCTGCCACAGCTGGAACAGCTGCAACAGCAGTTGACACTGTAAATAATGCCACACGGGGCGACTCAACTGAGCCCTCAGCTGATTCCCGGCGAACCAGTTCTGGGGAAGCTGGCGCAACACGTACAGGCTTGGAAACTTCCGGTTCCAAACCCCGAACTCGTCGGGACCAGCGTTCCGGTTCTGGTCCAGGCCTCGGGGCAACAAATCCATACGGTTTACCAACTCTCCCAAGTTTCCTGTTCTTCTCGTTGTTAATGTAGACTCCTCTCTTAGCCCTGAAAACAATAGTAATACTAATCAATATATGCAAGTGTAGACATAGAAATGTCTCACCTGTATATGCATATCTTTCACAATATTATTAGTTAAGGCCACATGATAAGTGTCAGACTGGCATGTGCCCACCTAGATGTAATAATAGACCAAGTCAATGAACCATGAAATTGAGACCAAGGCTACATGACAGGTGTCAGACTGACAAGCACCACCTACATGTTGAAACAGACCAAATATGATGACTCTATAGGTATCAATTGACTACAGAGAAATAATTATGTTGTCTCCTTGACATTTACCCCATTTCCTTTCTTTTTCATATCATTAAGTAAAGAAATGTTCTAAGTCAATGAACCATGAAATTGAGGTCAAGGTTACATGCCGGGTGCCAGACTGGCATGCACCCACCTTGATCCAGCAATCACATCAAATATGATGATGAATCTAGGTGTTTTAGTTGCAGAGAAATGAGTATTCAAATAGAACTAGAGAATGTGTATATAAGACACGGATGCCCCGCCGACAAATTTATCACAATAGATAACCTAAGTCAATCAGGCATAAAAATTAGTTCCTGGTCACTGAATCATCCGGAAGTACCATTACAGATGATTAATTTGATGAAATATCCCATTGGTACAATATGTAGTTGTTAAGGAATAGATTTAAACGCAAAATTTAACAAAAGTCACTCAAGCGTAAAATATAGGTCAAAGCTACCTACTGTCAATGTTTTTGGTAGTACTTATCAAGGCAATTAATATGATGAAGTATCCCATTGGTATAATGTGTAGTTGTTGAGAAATGGACTTAAACGCAAAATTTAACAAAAGTCACTCAAGCATAAAATATAGGTCAAGGCTACCCAACTGTCAATGTTTTGGGTAGTACTCATCAAGGCAATTAATTTGATGAAATATCCCATTGGTACAATGTGTAGTTGTTCAGAAATGGACTTAAATGCAAAATTTAACAAATGTCACTCAAGCGTAAAATATAGGTCCCATAACTCATGTAAAATTTTGCGAATCAAAATGGTGGCAGGATATGATCAACTGCATTTAATTTAGGTTGCAAACAGCCAAGCAAAATTTCAGCATAAACTGTTCAGTGGTTTCCGAGGAGTTGCGCCCTTAATTGGATTTTGAGGAGATGTGTCCACAAAGTCTTCCTATGTTGTAGTATGCATTAAGTCGATAAAGTCCCATAACTCCCGTAAAATTTGTCTAATCAAAATGGCAGCATAATATGATCAAGTACATATGGTGGCAAATCTTCAAACAAAATTTCAGCATAATCTGTTCTGTGGTTTCCGAGGAGTTGCGCCCACAAAGTGTTCCTAAGCTGTAGCATGCATTAGCATACATTAAGTCGATAAAGTCTCGTAACTCCTGTGAAATTTGACAAATCAAAATGATATGATCTTGTACATAAGGTGACTAACAATGCTGTAAAATTAGAATGAATTCTGACCAGCAGTTTCTGAGGTGTTGCGTCCACAAGATTTGCCATTGTATAACAATGTTGAAATAATCAAAGTCCCATTACTCCAACAAAATTTGAGAAATCAAAATGGCGATGCGATATGATGTAGTACTAATAGTGACCAACAATCCTGTAAAATTTGAATGAATTTTGACCAGCGGTTTCTCAGGAGTTGCGTCCACAAGATTTGCCATTGTAAAACAATGTGAAAATAATCAAAGTCCCCTTAAACTGCCACAAAATTTGACGAATCAAAATGGCGATGCGATATGATCTGGTACTAATGGTGACTTACAATCCTGTAAAATATGAATGAATTCTGGCCAGCGGTTTCTGAGGAGTTGCGTCCACAAGATTTGCCATTGTATAACAATGTCGAAATAATCAAAGTCCCATAACTCCCACAAAATTTGACGAATCAAAATGGCAATGCGATATGATTTAGTAATGGTGACTAACAATCCTGTAAAATTTGAATGAATTCTGACCAGCGGTTTCTGAGGAGTAATGCGCCCGCAAAAAACGTGACACACAGACGCAGACCATTACCATGTCCCTCTGTCGCGTTGCGGCGTGGGACCAAAATAGTAATGGTGCATTACATGATACCCCGCCACGTTTCATGAAATTTCTCAGTTAAAAGGCGCATAACTCCAGAACCATGTGTACCGCTGAACCCAAAATTATACTAGGCCTGTGTTTTGTGGTAAACAATTTACATACCAAGTTTGCAGACAGTATGTTATTTCATTCAAAAGTTATGAGTATGAGACTCTAAAATTTGCAAAATTTCAAACTTTCAAGGGGCATAACTCCAGAACCCCTTGAACGTCTGAATCCAAAATAAAACTTCACCTGAGTTTTGTGATAAACAAATTACATACCAAGTTTGAAGAGCTTGTGTTTTTTCGTTCACAAGTTATCAGTCGAAAACCCTAAAATTCACAAAATTTCAAAGTTTCAGGGGGCATAACTCCAGAACCCCTTAGACCTCTGAACCCAAAATTGAACATGACCTGAGTTTTGCGGTAAACATTAATTACATTACCAAGTTTGACACCCGGCACCTGAATCGGTTTTCAGGGGCTTCGGCTACAGAGCTGCCGGGCGCGTCCCCAGGTGGTGGATAGGGGAATGCCCTGTCTATGCGGGGTAGTCAGGTCATAATACGGAAAGCCTGACCGCAAACCATTGTAGCCAAACTGTGTGGAGAAACGCCACGCTCCATGCAGTATAAAGACCCCTTCTATATTTCTCTAAAGAGAGCAGACGCACTGGGTGTCGTATGGAAGGCTAAATTTCCTGCCCCTACCCATTTCTCCAATTTTCCAGTGGCAGTCAAAAGTCGTTGCCCAGGTTGTCCCTTCCCACCTTTATTTCTTTCTTCTGATACTTTCAATTTTTTGAATTGATTAACTTGTTCTCGTCCTGATATAGCTGAAATATTGCTCATTGGACGTTAAACTCTAACTAATCAATCAACCAAGTTTGACAACCTTGTGTTATTTTGTTCACAAGTTATCAGTCGGAAACCTTCGGAGGACAGACCGACAGACAGACGGACGGACGGACACACCACTGACGGTATCACATAATACCTCCCCACTTACATGTGGCGGGGTATAAAAACAATTCAAAATTTCGAAGTCAGTGGAGCATGACTGCGGGGGCATAGACATAAAACCCCACTGAAATTGAGCTGTACTGATGCTTATGCAACTGCATACTGAATATCAATAGGCTAGCACAGGTGGTTGATGTTAAACAGACCCAAGAAAAAGCTTAAACAATTGTGGCCGCCGCCGCGGAAAGAATCACCGTACCTAAGTTTCACATTTTTCGTCTGTCGTCGAAGTCTCTACAAAACAATTGTAGAACCTAATACATGTCTTGCCCATCAGTGCTTCACCTATCATTATCCCCGCAGTTTCTGAAGAAAATGCGGGGATATTGTTTTGGTCCTGTCCGTCTGTCTGTCTGTCTGGTGTCTGTCAGTCCGTCTGTCTGTCTATCTGTCTGTTACATGAAGCTTGTCAGTAGAACTCCTCCTACATTTTTGGATTTAGTGTTTTTATTATGTTATAGAATTGTTGCATATATGCTGCAGATGCACAATAAGCTTTCAGATTTTTTATATTGGTCTTGTTGCAAACAAGAGGCAATTTAATGTCGATTTTGACACATGTGAGCTTGTCAGTGGAACTCCTACATTTTTTAATTTAAAGATTTAATTTTGTAATAGAATTGTTGCATATAGTCTGCAGATGAGCAATAAGCTTTCGGATTTTTTATATTGTCTTGGTGCAAACAAGAGGCCCTGAGATGTCGATCTTGACACATGTGAGCTTGTCAGTGGAACTTCTCCTACATTTTTGGATAAATGGATTTAAATTTGTAATAGAAATGTTGCATGTAGTCTGCAGATTTGCAATAAGCTCTCAGATTTTTTATATTGGTCATGGTGCAAACAAGAGGCCCAAGATGTCGATTTTGACACATGTGAACTTCTCAGTGGAACTGTTTTCTGTGTCAAACGGGGAAGTGCGGAGATGGCATGATCATTTCTGATGGCACCACTTCTACTTTGAACAAGATTGCTACGCGTAACTAATGTCACCCGCAACTGCAGCAAAGTCGATAAAGTCCAATTACTCATATAAAATTTTTGCGAATCAAAATGGCGGCAGGATATGATCAACTGCATTAGGCGGCAAACAGTCAAGCAAAATTTCAGCAAAATCCCTTAATTGGATTTTTAGGAATGTGTCCACAAAGTCGTCCTATGTTGTAATATGCATTAAGTCGATAAAGTCCAATAACTCCCGTAAAATTTGTCCAATCAAAATGGTAGCATGATATGGTCAAGTACATATGGTGGCAAATGTTCAAACAAAATTTCAGCATAATCCGTTCAGTGGTTTCCAAGGAGTTGCACCAACAAAGTGTTAACCTAAGCTGTAGCATGCATTAAATCGATAAAGTCCCATAACTCTTGTGAAATTTGACGAATCAAAATGGTGATTCGATATGATCTTGTAAATATGGTGACTAACAATGCTGTAAAATTNGAATGAATTCGGACTAGCAGTTTCTGAGGAGTTGCGTCCACAAGATTTGCCATTGTATAACAATGTGGAAATAATCAAAGTCCCATAACTCCCACAAAATTTGACGAATCAAAATGGTGATGCAATATGATCTAGTACTAATGGTGACTAACACTCCTGTAAAATTTGAATGAATTCTGACCAGCTGTTTCTGAGAGTTGCATCCACAAGATTTGCCAGTGTAATGTGGGAATAATCAAAGTCCCATAACTCCCACAAAATTTGACCAATCAAAATGGCGATGCGATATGATCTAGAAGTAATGGTGACTAACAATCCTGTAAAATTTGAATGAATTAATGATCTTCCATCAGATATGCATGTTAAATGCAAAGCAAGAAGACTCTAGGTCAAAATGACCTAATTTTACCTGGATGCTAATACCTACAACCAGAGATACATTACATTTTTCTACCCTGTATAATGACTATTATGAAATATAATTTGATGAAGCTGAAATTATAGGTCAAAGTAACCAAATTTTGTCCTGATGCTGCCATCAGAGATTCATGCATATACAAGGCTACATATGAACCTACAAGAGTTGTCAGAAGACAACATAGCTCGCCGGGGATTAGAGTAACTGCAATGCACAATTAATTCAAAAGTTATATCCCTATCACTTAAAGAATAACTTCTATAAACAGGGTTCAAGTTCTTTTTTTTAAATTGCCTTGAGGGCAATGTCAAGGTCAAAATGTCTACAACTATGGTACTTCAAGAAAGCTCTCACCATAGGGATTCACAAACAAATTATAAAACAACCTATCACTAAACAACTAACTTCTAGAAGCAAGGTTGAAGTTTTTAAAAAAATTGCCCTTTAGGGCAATGTCAAGGTCAAAATGTCTAAAAATATGGTGCCATCAGAAAGCTATCAAGGAAATAATATACCAAAATTGAACACCCTACCACTAAATGTCAAGATTCCAGAAACACTGTTAAAGTTTTAAAAAATTGCCCTTGGGGCAAGGTCAAGGTCATAATGTCTACAAATAAGGCGTCATTAGAAAGCTCTCATCACAAGAAAGTCACATAGCAAATATGAACACCTTACCACTAAACAACTTAATTCTATAAGCAAGGTTAAAAGGTTTTTTCAAAAATTGTCCCAGGGAAAGGTCAAGGTCAAAATGTCTACAAATATGGTATCATTAGAAAGCTCTCATCATAAGTAAATCACATACCAAATATGAACACCCTACCACTAATAGCCTACCTTCTAGAGGCAAGGTTAAAGTTTTTCAAAAATTGCCCTCAAGGAAAGGTCAAGGTCAAAATGTCTACAAATATGGTAACGCTAGAAAGCTCCCATCATAAGGAAGTCACATACCATATGTGAACATCCTACCACTAAAAGCCTACCTTCTAGAGGCAAGGTTAATGTTTTTCAAAAATTGCCCTCAGGGAAAGGTCAAGGTCAAAATGTCTACAACAAGAGGCTCTCAAGAACCTGTATCGCTCACCTGCCCCTTGATTAACATGGACATTTTATGTAAATGAGCCCATATATATAGTTAAACTATAAATCCAATATCCCTAATTAGTTAAACACCTTTTTTGTAAGGGACCACCTAAGGACTATTGTGACCAAGTTTGGTTCCTATTGGCTCAGTAGTTTCAGAGAAGAAAGAAAGTGTTTTCCCATAGGGTCCAATGTTAAAACTATGTTTCCCGCTGGCGACCATCTTGAATATCGCACTGACCTGAAAAACACCTCTTTTGCAAAGGACCACCTAAGGACTATTATGGCCAAGTTTGGTTAAAATTGGCCCAGTAGTTTCAGAGGAGAAGATCTTTGAATGTGTTTTCCTATAGGGTGCAATGTTAAAACTATGTCCCCGCTGGCGGCCATGTTGAATGTAGGGCGATCCTGAAAAACACCTTTTTTGTAAAGGACCACCCAAAGACTATTGTGGCCACTTTTGGTACCATTTGGCTCAGTAGTTTCAGAGAAGAAGATCTTTGAAAGTGATTTCTCATAGGGTCCAATGTTAAAACTATTTTCCCCGCTGGCGGCCATCTTGGAAATTGCGCGGACCTAAAAAATACCTTTTTTGTAAGGGACCACCCAAGGACTATTGTGGCCAAGTTTGGTTCCAATTGGCTCAGTAGTTTCAGAGAAGAAGATCTTTGAAAGTGTTTTCCCATAAGGTCCAATGTTAAAAACATAGGTAATCAACAATTACAAAGTTTGCCTCGTTATGGCACATGGACACAGAAACCCAATTTGGAGAGGGTGCTCATTTACCATCCCTTATACAAAGGCTAGATGATCTTACCATGTACAGTGATCAAGACCTGAATTCCGACATAAACGGAAAAGTGACCTAATTTTGCCTAAATGTTGACCTACTGCCAAAGATGCATGCACATGCAAGGTTAGATGATCCTACCATGTACAGTTACTTAGATCTGAACTCGGACATAAACTTGAATGTAAGTCGATCATGTGGAAAATATAGGTCAAAGTGACCTAATTTTGCCTGGATGCTGACCTACCGCCAAAGATGCATGTACATGCAAGGTTAGATGATCCTACCATGTACAGTTGCTTAGATCTGAACTCGGACGTAAAACTTGAATGTAAGTCGATCATGCGGAAAATATAGGTCAAAGTGACCTAATTTTGACTGGATGCTGACCTACGGCCAAAGATGCATGTACATGCAAGGTTAGATGATCCTACCATGTACAGTTCCTTAGATCTGAACTCGGACGTAAACTTGAATGCAAGTCGATTATGCGGAAAATATAGGTCAAAGTGACCTAATTTTTCCTGGATGCTGACCTACCCCCAAAGATGCATGCACATGCAAGGTTAGATAATTGTACCATGTACAGTTACTGAGATATCAACTCGGACCTCAAATTAAATGAAAGCCAGTCAAGCGGAAAATACAGGTCAAAGAGACCTAATTTTCTTGGAGGCTGTTAGATAGCGCAAGATGCATCTGCACACAAAGTTTGATAAACCTACCCTTCATAGTTGCAGAGATATATGCCCAAATGCGGACGAGGATGTAGACGTAGACGCGGACACGGCGCAGGGGGTACTCCAATAGTCCCCCTCAACTTCGTTGAGGCGAACTAATTATGTTTCCCGCTGGCGGCCATCTTGGAAATCGTGCAGACCTAAAAAACACCTGTTTTGTAAGGGACCACCCAAGGATTATTGTGGCCAAGTTTGGTTCCAATTGGCCCAGTAGTTTCAGAGAAAAAGAATTTGGAACGTTTTTTTTCCATAGGGTCCAATGTTAAATTTTGGTCCCAGCTGGTGGCCATCTTGGATGACGTACAGACCTGAGCGACACAATTTTTAAAGGGGACCACCCAAGGACTGTTGTGGCCAAGCTTGGTTTCAATTGGCCCAGTGGTTTCAGAGGAGAAGATCTTTGAATGAAAAGTTTACGGACTGACGGACAGACAGACAACGGACGGATGACGGATGCAAAGTGATCGCAAAAACTCACCCTGGCATAGCCAGGTGAGCTAAAAATTACTTCACCAATATATTTCTATTTTCTTTGTAGAATCACTACCTGCTCCATTTTCGATGTTGCTTTCTGTACTTACATTTGAACATGTTCATTGTATTTTTATAAATTTATGTCCTTAGTTTCTTTCCTAGACCAAAAGAAATATTCTAATAAATATAAAAAATAAGTATTGAAACAGGGGTAATTCCGGTATGATATCTACGAAAATCAATCAATGAGGCAATCTTTGTTTTTGCCTTTTTTTCGTGAAATAAATGCTTTCTTGGTTTTTCTGCAAGGTTGTTTAACAGAAAAATAAAGAGCTATTACATCCAATGTGCAAGGTGTAATATGAGTATTCATAAAAGTCTTGTACATTCTTCAACATGTAGATTTTTAGATCAGCCATGGTACTCTGTTAATTCAGTCATTCATAATAATAGAAATGCATGTGAATCGTGTGGTCATCAATTGATCTTTACTCCTTAAACGTGATAAATTACGTTTTAAAACCAATCAATAGTATTTGTAGTCGTGATGTGAAAATGACTGGTCGTTGATGCGCATTTTGGGAGTGCGCAATCGTCCAAAGTAAACACTGATTCCGGACCCGTTGTATGTTAGAGGAGATTAGCAAACATTAGCAACCTGTAGGATGAACAATTCATTGGCAGATCCAGGCTTTCTGCTAAAGGTGAGTGGGCGACCCAATTTTCCAAAAGGGGGGCTTGGAACCCAATTCTTGATAAAACCCTATAGGAATTTTAAATATTTTCCGACCTAAGGGGGGACCTGGCCACCCTGTCCGCCTGAATCCGCCACTGCCATACTACAGTATGAGACTGAAATTAAGATTGCACACACACATGTAAGAATTTTATCTTTAGAAGCTCAGTCACTGTGGCTTTTTAGGTGAAACATGCCCAACGGATAAAAGAATAAAAGCTGGGAATTCAAAGACCTATAACGGGTCTTGTATTTCCATATTAAAAATTACTGGGTTTAGTCTGGGCTGGTCTGGGAATCCCAGACCATAAGGTCAGGGAATCCCAGATTATATTGGTTTCTAAGGTCTGGGATTCCCAGACTGAAGTCTGGTTTCAGTCTGGGTTTGTCCGGATCAAAAAGGTGCCAATACAAGACTTATCCAGACCAAAACCACACTGTAAGTCAATTGGTAAACAAATGATGCCCAGACTGAAATTGGAAATGAAACCAGACCATTCCCAGACTTTTTCCCAGACCTTAACTAGACAATTACCGGATAAATCCCGGACTTGAAATTTCCTAGGGGATGGCTATGGGAAGCCCCCAAAAATTGGTTAGATAAAAATCTAAAATAGAAGGTGCACTATTGCATCATATGATAAAGATTCTCAGAATGTTTAATCAAATTTCATTCATTTGTTTAGGAAGAGTTGCAGATTGCAAAACCAGCACCTTGTAATGACAATGCATGGGAGCTATGTTATGGCTATGAGGAAACCCTGAAAATCAGTTAGATCAATATCTTAAATAGTAATAAAGATTCTCTAAAGTTTCATCAAACTCTAGTAGTCATTGGTTTGGGAGTTGTTGCAGATAATATATATCAGTACCAAACCCAGCTACCCAGCAACCCCCCCAATTGCCAATGCATGGCTTAGTCAGATTGGTCAGATAAATATCTAAAATATGAGGTTTGCTATGGCATCATGTGACAAAAATTCTTCAACAGTTTCATCAAATTTCATTCATATGTTTAAGAAGAGTTGCAGATTGCATACTGACCCCCCCCCTCCCCTTGTGACAATCCATGGCTACCGGTAAGTCCATGCATGGATATGGAAACCCCAAAATTTGTGAGTTAAAAATAAAAAATTAGGAGGTACAATTTATATACAATGCAATCAAATGATAAAGATTCTCTGAAATTCATCAAATAATTTATTCATTAGTTTAGGAGGAGTTGCAGATATAAAGTTCAGAAGAATGAACAGACAGACGAACGAACGGGCACAACCAAACTATATGCATAGAAAGCAGCCACAGCCTGTTAAGCTCACCTCATTGCACAGCATTGTCACAAATTAAATAAGTCAATTAACAGGAATAGACTATCATTATCTTTAACCATTCTACCTAACTAAGTCGCTCATGTGTAAAATGTAGGTCACAGACAGCATCCGAAGCATGCATTGCAGTTGTCATCCTAAAATACATCATACATACCAATATGGTTGATGTGGGGCATGTCAGTAAGCAGGAATGGACTTTAACCATTCTACCTAACCAAGTTGCTCATGCGTAAAATATAGGTCACAGACAGCATCCAAAGCATGCATTGCAGTTGTCATCCCGAAAAGCATCATACAATATTACCAATAAGGTTGGTGTGGGGCATGTCAGTAAGCATGAATGGACTTTAACCATTCTACCTAACCAAGTCCCCCATGCTTAAAATGTAGGTCACGGAAAGCATCCGAAGCATGCATTACAGTTGTCACCAGAAATGCATCATACATACTTAATATGGTTGATGTGGGGCATGTCAGTAAGCGGGAATGGACCTTACTACAACCATTCTACATAACCAAGTTGCTCATGCGTAAAATGTAGGTCACAGACAGCATCCAAAGCATGCATTGCAGTTGTCATCCTGAAATGCATCATACATACCAATATGGTTGATGTGGGGCATGTCAGTAAGCATGAAATGAACTTTAACCATTCTACCTAACCAAGTCGCTCATGCTTAAAATGTAGGTCACGGAAAGCATCCGAAGCATGCATTGCAGTTGTCATCCAGAAATGCATCATACATACCTAATATGGTTGATGTGGGGCATGACAGTAAGCCGGAATGGACTTGAACCATTCTACCTAACCAAGTTGCTCATGCGTAAAATGTAGGTAACACACAGCATCCGAAGCATGCATTGCAGTTGTTGTCCTAAAATGCATCATACATACCAATAATAATGAATATGGTTGATGTGGGGCATGTCAGTTAGCAGGAATGGACTTTTAACCATTCTTCCTTACCGGAGGCAGACATGGACGCAGACACGGACGTCAACACTCGGGGTATCACGTTAGCCCCCGCACTTCGTAAGGTGAGCTAAAAAGGGTAAAAATCCATAGGGTCATCAATTTTTCTTAAAAATTGCAAGGTATGTACATCTTGTCATGCTGATTGCTTTTACCAAGTAGAGGTTTGATGTATAATACAGTTTTTTTAGTTATCAGGCAAGATCAGCAATGTATCCCTATGTGCTATTTTAGTAACTGTAGCCATGCTGTTGGTCCTTGGACTAATCGAACACAATTTTGAATCTAGAAACCCCCGATATGATTCAGGCCTATGTTTGTTAAAATTGGTTCTATGGTTTCAGAATTGGGTTCAATGTTAAACAACGTTCCCAGCTGGCAGCCATCTTGGACCTGATGAGGACTTGAATGCCAGACATAATTTCTAAAGGGGACCAACTAAGGACATTTGTGACCAAGTAGGGTTCTAATTTCCAAGTAGTTTCAGACAAAAAGATCTTTGAATGCTTTTCCTATAGGGTCCAATGTTAAACCAAGTCCCACTCTGGCAGCTATATAGCCATCTTGAATGAGGTGCAGGCACGTCAGACATCTTCCAACATGAAGATAAAATGAAGTCATTGACATGCTGTACAGTTTGCTTCTTTAAACTTAACCTCTATTTCAAATTGTTTTTGAAATACAAAGCAAAATGTATAAAATTTATGATGAAACATAGGTAATCAACGATTACAAAGTTCGCCTCGTTATGGCACATGGACACAAAAACCCTACTTGGCCAGGGTGCTCATTTACCATACCTTATGCATGTATACAAAGGCTAGATGATCTTTATGGCGCCATGTAAAGTAACCAAGACCTGAATTCAGACATAAACGGAAAAAAAACCTAATTTTGCCTGGATGCTAATCTACCCCCAAAGATGCATGCACATGCAAAGTAAGATGATCCTACCATGTACAGTTACTTACATCTGAACTCGGACATAAACTTGAATGTAAGTCACTCATGCGGAAAATATAGGTAAAAGTGACCTAATTTTGCCTGGATGCTGACCTACCCCCAAAGATGCATGCACATGCAAAGTTAGATGATTGTACCATGTACAGTTACTTAGATCTGAACTCTGACCTAAACTTGAATGTAAGTGGATCATGGGGAAAATATTGGTCAAAGTGACCTAATTTTGCATGGATGCTGACCTACCCCCAGAGATGCATGCACATGCAAGGTTAGATGATCCTACCATGTACAGTTACTTAGATCTGAACTCGGACATAAACTTAAATGTAAGTCAATCATGCGGAAAATATAGGTCAAAGTGACCTAATTTTGCCTGGATGCTGACCTACCCCCAAAGATGCATGCACATGAAAAGTTAGATAATTGTACCATGTACAGTTACTTAGATCTGAACTCGGACGTAAACTTGAATGTAAGTCACTCATGCGGAAAATATAGGTCAAAGTGACCTAATTTTACCTNGATGCTAACCTACCTCCAAAGATGCATGCACATGCAAGGTTAGATGATCCTACCATGTACAGTTACTTAGATCTGAACTCGGACGTAAACTTGAATGTAAGTCACCCATGTGGAAAATATAGGTCAAAGTGACCTAATTTTACCTGGATGCTGACCTACCCCCAAAGATGCATGCACAGGCAACCGGGTTAGATAATTGTACCATGTACAGTTACTTAGATCTGAACTCGGATGTAAACTTGAATGTAAGTCACTCATGCAGAAAATATAGGTCAAAGTGACCTCATTTTACCTGGATGCTGACCTATCCCGAAAGATGCATGCACAAGCAAGGTTAGATGATTGTACCATGTACAGTTACTTAGATCTGAACTCGGACGTAAACTTGAATGTCTGAACTGGGACGTAAACTTGAATGTAAATCGATCATGCGGAAAATATAGGACAAATTGACCTAATTTTGCCTGGATGCTGATCTACCCCCAAAGATGCATGCACATGCAAGGTTAGATGATCCTACCATGTACAGTTACTGAGATATCAACTCGGACCTAAAATTAAATGAAAGCCAGTCAAGCGGAAAATATAGGTCAAAGAGGCCTAATTTTCGTAGAGGCTGTGAGTTAGCCCAAGATGCATCTGTACACAAAGTTTGATGACCCTATCCTTCATATTTACCAAGATATATACCTAAATGCTGACGCGGACGAAGACGCGGACGCCGGGGGTACTCCAATAGTCCCCCTCAACTGCGTTGAGGCGAACTAAAAATTTGACTAAGAAAGGGCAATAACTCCTATATGGGTATTCAGATTCTCTTCAAATTTCCAGGTGGGTAAATCTCGATATGCTGAACAATATTAAAATTTAAAATTGACCTATATTTATTGTAGCTTTTTTGATAAATAATTTTTAAAGGTTCCGCGGAACCTAGTGTCTCGCCTGCTCACTCCACTATCATTCTAATTTGGTCTATATAAAGATGTTCTAGCTAAGTAGAATTCCAAGAAACAACTGGTCTTTGATAGTTTCAGAAAACTTAACAAAATTGGAATGCAAATTTTATGAAATCTAACCATTGAAAATATTGTTTTTGACTAAAATTCATCATGTTTGCAAACAAGAATTCCCAAAAAAGGCTGGTCTTTGGGAGTTTCAGGAAATTTACCAAATAGGAACCACATTTTTTCATTCTTAGTTTTCAGAATTGTGTTTTGTATGAAGAGATGGCCATTGTATGCAAAAATTTCAAAAATTGTTAGTCTTGGGACATTTTCAGGAAATTTACCAAAGTTAGAAGTGCAATAAAATTCTGAAAGCTCATTGTGCATCTATGGACTATATGCAACAGTTCTACAGCAAAATTAAAGTCCTATCCTCAATTTTGTTGTTTATATTGTTTATACATGGACCTAAATAGCCAAATTCAATGAAGCGGAAAATAAAGGTCAAGGTGACATAATTCTGGTATGGATGTTGGTCACTTAAAATGTAGCGCCACTTACAAATAATCATCAGTCTATGGCATGTAGGTGCTGAGATATGGTGCAAACAAAAAAATTTAAATTCCATCGAAAAAACTTAAGTCCAACCAATGAAAAAATTGGAATAATTTTTTTTCAAAAAATAAACTTGGGAAACAATAATGAATGTGTCAAAATTTCATTGATATTGAATATGTCTTCAAAAAAAAAGTTTAACCAAATGTTAACGACTACGGAATCAATGCTCCCTATGTCTCACAAAAATAAACATAGAAAGCATTAACATTCTACCTAACCAAGTGGCTTATGCTTAAAATGTAGGTAATAGACAGCATCCCAAGCATTCATTGTTCTTGTCATCCCAAAATGCATCATACATACCAATATGGTTGATGTGGAACATGTCAGCAAGTGGGAATACACTTAAACCATTCAACCTCAACCAAGTCGCTTATGCATAACATGTAAGTTACAGACAGCATCTGAAGTATGCATTGTTGTTGTAATCCCAAAATGCATCATATAATATATGGTTGATGTGGGACATGTCAGTAAGCAGGAATTGACTTCAACCATTCTTGCTTAAAACACACACCGATGCCGACGCTGACGAAAGGGGCATCACATAAGCCCCTCTCACTTCAGAAGGTGAGCTAACAAGAGGCTGTATCGCTCACCTGGAACCTGGTGCTTAAATAAATTCCATTGACAGCCATACTGATAGAACATGTTTTCCAATAGGGTCCAATGTTAAACTATGTTCCCCGCTAGCAGCCGTCTTGGATAAGCGGCGAACCAAAAAAAAAAAAATTTTTTTTGTAGGGGACCATGAAAGGACTATTGTGGCCAACTTTGGTTCCAATTGGCTCAGTAGTTTCTGATGAGAAAATCTCTGAATATTTTCCCATAGGATCCAATGTTCAACTAGGTTGACCTCTGTATTGCTCACCTGGAACCTGGTGCTTAAACAAATTATGCATGAAATGTAGGTAAATTCCACCTCTTCTATAATCAACCTCAAGTACTATTCAAGATGCATCCATGAACAAAACTTTGTTTATATCTATGACTTGTTATTCAAAAGATATATGGTCTTAAGTTTGAACGGACGGACAAACGGACGAACGGGCGAAATGCTATACATCTCCTTCCAATTTCATTGGGTGAGGGGATAATAACCTTGGAATGGACAAATGTACAGACTACCAAGGATAAATCTATATCAACACTGACGTACCTGCACATTTATGAAAAGAGGCAGAGAAATCTTGATGTATTGGTACAAAACCAAGTATGCAAAATAGTCAGGTTAGCACAAGTATGTTTGCAAGATTTCTTGAAAGAAGAAATTTTTCAGGGTTGTCCCAAACTGGCTAAAGGGTCTACGGGGTAATATATGTGGTCAGATGGACAGACAAACAAGAGTTGTCAGAAGACAACATAAGTCGCCGGGGATTGGAGTGACCTCAATGCACAATAAATTTGAAAGTTATAGAAAGGTACCATCAGAAACTTCTGCTCTCATCACAAAAGTCACATAATATAAATAATTTTAAAAAATTGCCCTCTGGGAAAAGTCAAGGTCAAAATGTCTACAAATATGGTACCAGGAGAAAGCTTTCATCACAAGGAAGTCACATAGGTACCAAATATCAACATCCTAGCTCTTCTGAGGTCTCCATTCCACAAGCCAGGTTAAAGTTTTGCTGACGCCGATGCCGACGACACCGATGCCAGGGGTATATATGGCAATAGCTCTCTAGTCTGGACATTCGTCCGGGCGAACTAAAAAGGGAAAATCAATATATATTGCCCGGGCTGACTAATTTGTCACACCAAGCATGAAGAATTTATATAAAGGTCAATTCATCAACTTCTTAATGCAATGTGAGTTCCAACACTGAAGTACCTACTGTCTAAGATATTTTCCCCCTTTCTGGGGGAATACAAATTCTTTTCTAATTTTGCTAACTTATAATATTTCTTCAGAAAATAGAACAAATACTTACATTGTGATTTTCGACAAAATCTGAAATATAAAAAAAGAGCAGAGTTAGAATATTGCATAGTTGTTATGATACATTCAAGTATATATACACAATAAAACAAATTATTATTTTTTTTAGTGTACTGCTACATTACAGTTTTGCAATGATTTTATTTAAACACTGATGTTTCGCTGGAATGCATTTTTTTTCTCCTTTTGATCGGTATTCACTAAATTTTGTTCTTCAGACATATTTGTATACATATGAAGTAGTTTGGTTATACACATCAAAGATAAAAATCAAATAATTTCTTCGAGTTATGTGTGTTATTTCAACAATCCTGTATATATCAGTAGTGAAATGTTGTCAATCATGTATGCTTTTTCACAAATGGACATTTTTCAGTTGGAGATAATGCTTACCCCTTTTTTTTAACCTGATAATTGTTTTTGTTTGCTCAACTATTGAATGACGTCTCTTTATTTTTCTGAACTTGTTATATCTTTATACCTAAATGTCTGCTTTATATAGGTATTATACTTGTGATTTCATCCTGTTACTTCGGTAGTTGACGATCATATAGTCCTTTTCTTGCTTTAAACAATTTACAGTTTTCATGTTTAAATGAAGCAATTACTTTCCACAAATTCCCGGTCATTACTCATGTGTAATATTTGTATTAAACTTAAGTTACAAGATGATCCAGTTCAAACCAATACAAACTTATCACCATGGCAACATCTCTGGTGACGAGATATACCCTGAATATTTATACCATTTATCCACTCCTCTGCTGCCATCATCCAAAACCAATCAGTGTGTTGCCGTGGTTAGATACTGACCATATCCAGCTCATCACAATATATTTACCCGAATGCTACAGCTAGCAAACTTTTTTTTTCATTTGCATACTTGTTT
This sequence comes from Modiolus philippinarum, assembly GCA_002080025.1. Lineage (NCBI taxonomy): Eukaryota > Metazoa > Mollusca > Bivalvia > Mytilida > Modiolidae > Modiolus > Modiolus philippinarum. The sequence goes on from MJUU01022714.1 coordinate 39,132, forward strand.
TTTACGTTAATTTTGTGGGTAAAACTTCTGATCAAGTGTTAAAGACTTTCACAAGCGGCAACATTTTGCTAGACTTATGAAAAATTCAACCATACTGGAATTGTTGGCGGATCTACCCACCCCCCTCCCCACGACCATAACCATCATACGCCTTCCATATTCCCACTTTTGCTGCGTGCTGTAAGTGCATCGTCTTAAAATCCTTCGTATTATCTCAAATAAGATGTAATTGCTTTTCAATATCAAGGGACATAATCTATGTTTTACAAAATTTCAGATGCAATTAAAACTTGTGACTACCATGTTCATATTTCCTATTCATCAAAATTACATTTCTTCTCAAAATCAGTTATTCTGACATCTGAGACTGCTGCAATTTAATTAATGCATATTTTTTAGATAGAAAAAAATCTGTTCAGACAATTAATTTATATAATAATCAGATATTTCTACCATCCTGCCAAAAGTGGACATTGATTTGTATCATTTACACAGCTTTATACACAGCAAGAAAAAAAAAGTTGTATCAAAATACAGAATATATATCAATAAACACTGTTTATTTGACCAATACACACTTCAAAGTCACAGGTCACTTTGGAATTCAAAATCACGAGTTGTTTTCTGCTCAGAAAACAACTTCATCTTTGTATCCCAAAGAAATTAGCATTTATAATCATAATGCTACACAACTCGGTAATTCTTCCCGTGAAGAAATCGCCTGCGTTTCCCGATCCCGCTTGGGACCGCGACCCGAGACCGCGACAAATTGTTCTTATATCGACACGACCGAACAATTCTACAAGTCGAGTAGGACTTGCTGGATGGGACAAGATTTTTTCGTTTTTATGCTAAATAATGGGTAATATATAAGTAAATACTGAATAGTTAAACACGTTTTAAGCTTGGATAGGACTAAATGCACAAAAAGTCGACAAAAATTGAAAATTTGAATGAGACAAAATAGACACCATCTTATTTCTTTACTTACTTTTAATCTTTTGCGACGCATCACATTGCGCAACTCACCACCACGTGTTTTACAGAGGTAACACACGGGGAGTTTGTGGATTCTCTGCAGAGATATATTAAACCAGAGACAATTATATGTCTCTGATTAAACATAGATATGATTTTAATGAGGCTCATGGGAGGACTGGCAAGGAATCAAGTAATAAATCTTTATTGAAAATGAGGTAGTTTTAGCCCGGGAGGGGGGGGTAACTTCCTATATATTGGTATACGGGGACGTGCGACAAATTTGGGTGCTTATTTTACAAATTCTAGTATTCATTTTATGCTCATTTTTCCCCTTTTCATATTTATTTGGGCCTATATTCAACACATCGGGTATTAATTTTAGTTTTTTTTTCAATTTCGTATAAATATTGTGAAAAGATTCATCAGAAAATATCACTTTTATTATGAATTGACAAATTTTGTGTGCCATATTTTAGAATGTGTCCCTTTTTCTTCTAATGATACAATAAATTAACATTATACATTAGTATTTTCATAGGTAAGCAAGAAAATATGGTACATAATATTTATTATACATGCATATCTATAAAACAAAATAATATACAAAAGGAATAATATACTGCACTAGATTCGTTAAATTGGCATAAAACATAGCGCAGATTAAAATGAAGTTTTAAATTAAGATTCATAGGTTCATAAGTTGTCGATATGCGCTTGCATATCATGCAGAAACAAAATTAACAGTATAACTTCGGTATTTTGTTATTTATTACCACTGGGCCGATGCCTCTGCTGGTGAACTGTAAGTTATACTCACCAACCCAGTAGTCAGTACTTCGGTGCTGACCCGAAAACCGATTTTGTTTTGAAACTCCCAATATCTAAACTTACAAAATTATATTTAAAACTAAGGAGTATCTCCTTCGTGCATAGCTCTGTCCTTAGGTGAAATAATGGTTTTGCTATTGGCTATTTGTTCTCTATCAGCTTTATACGTATTTCGGTTAATGAACTTCCAAAGTGTTTTGATTTTATCTGCACTGAAGAGACATAAGTTGTTGAAATGCGCATATGCAGAAACAATTAACAGTAAAGTAAGTGAGAACCGAACCGTCAGTCAAAGAACGAACAATCCGGCCATGGACAAAGGCAACACCGGAAACGCCAAGAAACAAGGACACCACTCGAGAACGGGACAAAAAGGAAAAAATGAAGACACACATGCAGATGAAACAACACGGACCCAATAAAAACCATGGGTGGGATCAGGTGTACCGGTAGAGTAAGCATCTCCTGCTTCTTATAAGACACCCGCCGTGTTGAACATGTTAACTCCGGTAGTAAAGTCAAATCCGATAGAATAAAAGCAAACTTTAGTTGTAGAGAGAAAGATCTGTTGTCATCTGGGAAACAGATATCCCGTAACGATCGACAAGATCGTGATGTCGGCCATAAAACTTCTGTAGTGATGACTTTAAGTTTTTGGTGACGAACCCTTGCTTAGTAAGTAGTCTGTTTGTAAGCAACTGGGCTCTATCAAGGAAGTCGCTGTATCGAGCACAAGCCCTTGAATAGCGAATGAGTTGTGAGATGTAAACTCCATATGCTGTTGCTTTTGGAATGTTGCCACAAAGAAAACGGAAGTTTACTATTGGAAAAGTGAAGTCATCGCGTTTGTCATACAACCTAGTTTGTAATGTACCTCTGCTGTCAATTTCAANAAGTATCTGTAGTATCCTTAATTTCAAGCTCATTTGGAAAAATGAGATGAAGAAAATCACCAAAGTAACTTCGGAATCAGTTTGTTATTCAAACAAAACCTATGATGAAATTGTTAAGTATTTCTGTTTAAGAAAGCACTGTTCCATAAAAGGATAAAAGTAGACAGAATATTCTAAAAAAATTCATCACAATCAGAGACTTAAAATGGCAGCTAGTTTTAACCTGAGTCGACATATAGAATGTGGTAACCAAATATAGAGACATATAATTATATGTCTCTGCAAAATAATAAAGATTTAAGGGAGTCTGATGCTCACAAAAACGAACAAATTGACAATGAATAAAACAGAAACATAAAAAACATGCACAATATGTTTGTAACATTCAGAAATGTCTCTGTATGTAAGCAGGTTAAGTATTTTATGCAATAAATTTCTGACATAATGCAGCATGCAAACGAGGCAGTATTTATATCGACTTGACTTTTTTCCATTTTAAGTATCATCAAACTTTTTTTTTTTTTTTTTTTTTTNACCGCAGCAGGTTTGCGCCTGTCCTAAGTCAGGAAATTTATTAAGCCTTTGTGTGTCTTGTCTGTTTTCTAGTTAGTTCACTTTATGTCTATCGGAGTCTAGGAAGATGCTTATTTCGCTGAACTTGATTACTCTTTTATTTAGGGGCCAACTCCGACCTACTGTTGGATGTGGGGTTTCCTCACCGTTCATTGAAGATCTTATGGTGGCTTTGAGTTGTTATTGCTCCCCTTGGGGTCGTTGTCTCTTTGACACATTCCCCGTTTCCCTTCTTTTTCTTATTATAGGCAAAACAGTGTCATTTGGCCAATTTTCTACAGTCACTATAATCCCCGGAGGGGGTTTCATCACGGAATCCCGACTTTATTTTTATTCTAAATCCAAAACTTAAACAGAATGTAAAATTTATAGAATTTCCGATTCTTGGATTTATTTCCCAAAATTCCGGGCTTTTAGATATCGTTTCAAAAATACCGAATCAGTCATGAGCTTAAAGTCCTCAAATCCCGGCATCCAGAAAAGGGTCCCCACCTCGTCCCCTGTGTACTTCACTATTGACACGAAATGTAGGAAATTATGTTTACCATAGAAAAATCAGTTGATAACGTGGTACTTACCCCGGAAAAGAGAAAACATATAAAATTATTGAATTTGGCTTTTGAAAATAAGTAAATAATATTAACGGGTTAAAACCAGTTTCTTAAGAAAAACAGTGATTTTAGATCATTTAACCAACTGAAAAAGAATTGCTTGATCTCAACGTTGGTTTATTTACAATTTCTTGAAACGACCAGAGACCCTTTAACTTTGAAATTTTAGAAATTGGTGATACTTGCTTAATTTCTTTCACCGAAGCAAGTGTTTTATTCCATTTACAGTAAATTGAATGCTGTTATATGTTAGCTCAGGTCGAACCTTTGCTAACACTTAATGTTCGCGTTCCGTCGGTCGCAAAAACGTTGTTTTTTTTTTTCAAAGATCTCCTCTGAAACTATATGGCTATTTATGCCTTAGTTTTTCTTTGCATTTGGTGACTTCCAGGACAACTCCTCATCCAAGACGGTCACCAAGCAGAACATAGCTATTGACAATTTGTCTCTCATAAACTACACACCTAACTGAATTAACATTTCGTCCCAATAATCAAACAAGAACATGGTCACCTTTAAAAATTGTGGCAGGCAGATTCGCATCCAACATTCGCATAACCAAGCTTATCAATGGAGAACACAGTTTTACATCAGACGCTATAAGGAAACAATGGAGAACACAGTTTTACACATCAGACTCTATAGGGGAACAATGTAGAACGCAGTTTTACATCAGACGCTATAGGGAAACAATGGAGAACACAGTTTACCTTGGACTCTATAGGGAAACAATGGAAAACACAGTTTTACATCGGACTCTATGGGGAAACAATCGAAAACACAGTTTTACATCAGACTCTATGGGGAAACAATCGAAAACACAGCTTTATATCAGACTCTATAGGGAAACAATGGAGAACACATATTTACATCAGACTCTATAGGAAAACAATGGAAAACACAGTTTTACACCAGAGTCTATAGGGGAAACACCTATAGTCTACTCTGAAAATCTTTTGCCATTATTATCAAAAATGGTCACAATGACCACTTAACGATTTCCTACCACTTTTACAAAAAGAACATAGTTAAACACTGGACCGTAAAGCTATGAGTAGCATGCTAAAAAACAGTTTTTTATGGTATCTTTCAACATCAATGTCAAAAAGGTCTACAAGTTTAAAGATTCCCCCGAAATCCACTATTCAAAATCCCCATTTTTTCCAGAGGGCCTGTAACTCTTTTCGTTTCAGAGTATGACAAATTGCATGGACTCAATTAGAGCAATAAACCAAAATTCCACACAATGGTACTTGAATAGCCTTTTTTAAAGCATCGTATCCAGCGTGTCCAGTACTTCGTCAAATATGACTGCCAGTGGGGGACATTTCAACATTTAAATCTTTGGCTGGTCCTGAACCCTTAGTGTAAAAATTTGTCACACAAGTCCCTGGCTGGTCATGTAAAAAGTAAGATATTCTTCAAGATGGTTGCCTGTTGAGAACAGAATTAGATATTCGGCCTTGGTGGAACATGTCCAAAGATGATCGCCTTTGTATCCTTAGTGTAAATGAGAACCAAAACGTGATCATAAGTCACTTACTGGTCCCGAATCATTAGCTTAAACCAGCAAAACCTGGTTGGTCACACAAATCCCTTGCTGGTTATATATATAAAAAATAATAATAATAATAATAATAATAATATAGTTTTATTTCCAATTAGTGGATCCAGATGGATATATAATTTAACAGAGGTATTTCCTCTTGCACAAATAACTTTCACTCATCATTTCATACATATTTCTCATACGCACTCACTCATACATGATTTTAGTGATTGCGAGTAGAGAACAGAGTTAAACATTGAGACTTATAAGAAAAATGTCCAAAAATGATCAGGTTTGAATCCTTGGTGTTAGGGACCGACCATTTAACCTGAAGGGGGGG
>MJUU01022714.1:45066-59525 GCA_002080025.1 Modiolus philippinarum
CCCCCCCCCCCCCTTCAAGTTAAATGGTTGGTCCCTTAATAATCTTGAACCAAACGGGATCAGAAGTAACTGGCTGGTCATGAATCTGAAGTGTAAACAAAAAGTATACTTTGTCACAAGTCACTGGCTGGTGTTTTATAAAGTGGGGTGTTCTCTGAGATTGTTACTGGTGGAAAACACCGTAAAACATAAACCCTGTACATGTTCAAAAATTATCTCTGAATCCCATAAGATATAAGAGCTAAATTTATTTTCAATAGTGCCTGGCTGGTTATAAAGTATGTCATTCTCAAAGATGATTGCAAATGGAGTCTGGAGAATAAAACTAAATATTGTAACTCAGTGGCGGATTTAGGGGGGAGGGGCAGGTGGGCCCGGCCCCCTTAGGTTGGAAAATAAATTCCTAGGGGATTTTAAAACAAGAGTTGTCTGAAGACAACATAACTCGCCGGGGATTACAGTAACCGCAATGCACAATTAATTTGAAGGTTATACATTTTCGTGATAAATACTTTGAATGCGATATAAGAAGGCCACATGTCAAACAGGAACTCTCTATCACTAAAAGACTAACTTCTATAAACAGGGTTCAAATTTTTGTTAAAAAACTGCCCCAGGGCAATGTGAAGGTCAAAATATCTGCAACTATGGTACTACTGCCCCCGTCACACTGGATAAAGTTCTTACTACGTTCTCATAAAGTCCTAAAAAATCAAATGAACGTGGCAAAAACTTGCTGAACGTAGTAAAGGCGTGATAGAAACTTGAATGATCGTAGTGCAAACTTTATTGAACGCAGTGCGAACTTCAAGGGCGTGAAGGACGTGGAATAATTTTGAGCATGTTCAAAACAAACGTGGTGAGAACGTGATGGTGACAAAACGTAGTAAAGACCTATTAAGAACGTATTGAGAACGGCGTGGACGTAGAAAGTACGTGGAATGAACGGGCCAAAAACTTCATGAACTTGGTGCAGATGGGATGAAATTCTCTGCCGTTTACGGCTACGTTCTTAATACGTCCTTAAAGTTTGCGATACGACCGTTGCCCGTTTTTAATACGTTTTCGATACGATTTCATATAACGTTATTTTTCAATCAAGTTTGCATCACGACCTGGTAAAATTTGTTAATAAGTTTTTAACACGTCCATCAAGTTTCTACTACGTTAATAGTACGTTCTAGGGGTTTTTACGCCGTTTGTAGTAAGTTTTTACTAGGTTTTTGACAGGTTTCATGTATTTTCACATATATATTTCGACTTGTGCATAGTCTTCGAGACTTTCTTTTAAAGTAGTTTGTATTTTTTTTTTCATTCAACACCTATCAGTGTAAATTTCCAAATTCGTGCATTTTAAAAGTTAATTTAACTAAGGTATTTAATAATTATGTTCATATTAACTCCACATGACACCTCAGATACCAGTAAATCCTGTGAATAGTCGATTGCCGAAAATGGACATTTAAGATAATTTTTGCTTTTTAGTCCGTTTCACCTTCTTACGGCGTGCCCTCTTACTATAAAGACCTAGTTAAGGTTACAGATCTTTGGTAACAGAAAAGATTCCACAAATTAATTTTTCTTTAAATTTGCAGTATGAAACAAATTTTGTACTAATTTACTTCAAGAACAAAATTGAAAAATTGAAAAGAACAGAAACAAACCCTAGTAATTTGAAATTGTGTTCAGAACTCACTCATGAGGTACTTTATAAATAAGAATCGGCATGTATTAACCATAAATTGGAAAACTGCTTCACAGAAATTTGGAGACCTTTATATAAGATAATAATGATCATAGGCATGCACTAATTGTTGATTTGCAGTACAAAAAAATGCTGAAATCACAACTTCATTCAATTTTCTTCATGATGAAAAACCTATGATTTATATTTCACCAAAAACTTGGCAACAAAGGATCCTCCACACATATGCAAAATGTTAGGAAAACTGCATACAAAGTCTCAAATATTCCATAATGCTAGAAAGGATTACCTCGGTTGCCAAATATCTGACTTTTATTATATTTTAATATTTTAGAATAACAAAACCTAGATATTTTATTGCTTTATTTTTAAATATCTTAAGTATTTTGTTTTAAAAAAAGGAGTGTACTTTCACGGTAAGACGGACAATTTGATTCCAGTTTATGATAAATATTCTAAATATACCAATTATGACAATTAAAATGGATTTGCCTTAAGGTATTTAAATATATTCTACAAATTTAGATTCGGCACTGCTAACATTTCGAAGAACCTCAATGAAGTTTTAATATGGCATCTTATATATTTTTTTTATCAAGATAAGGATTTCCAAGAACAATATTTTAAGATGGTGCCCTTCAATTACTGCCATTAAGTACCATTGGCACATGCTCAAAAGAGAATATGAAATAGTTCAATTCTTAACCAAACTACCAATACTGAACCTTCTATAGATTTTTTTCATTTATTTCTAGCGAAAGTGATTGTTTTTACATTCACTCAACATTGCGAGGCATGTTCTTAATAAGTACACAATGTTATGCGTTGTGTAACGTTGGATGGGTCGAATAATTTTGAAAATGCTCAAAATTTGCAATGTTTGCCAACATTTGGTTAAAACGTGTATAAACGCACACATGATTCCTTGTATCTAAAGAGTACGGGAAACTGTATCAGCCACTGTTTGTGTTATAAATGACTGGTTTATGAACAAGTTAAAAAATTCATTCCACAGAATGTAAATCAATGCTTGTTTCAGCATCATACTGACTGAGCTGATTTGAAATAAAATTTGTGGTTGTCTTTGGTGTTACCCATCCTGTAAATCTGTACATCTTTCGGTTTTACTTCTTTTTTAACACCGTTTGATTTGACTTGGAAAAATAATTAAACTGATCTGAAGAAAGATCATCAAAATCAGGTCTTTCATCCATGCAGACGTTTGACTGTTCGTTAGACGCTCGATGTGCGCGCGTTCCGCATACTTCAAGTATGCTAGTAAAATGTTTTTTTTTTTTTTAAGTAATGGTATGTCCTGTTATGCTTTTTGTCTGCTGCAGATAAGTCATGAGTTTCCCGTGTGTTGAAAATCATCAGTCTGACATAAAAATGTGTCCAACAAGAGAATTTCAGCAAATTCTTCAGCAAGTGCTATCGTTTTTTACGAAAATTTTCGAAGTTTTCGAATATTGGCTAGAACGTTATAGTGTGACAGGGCCATAAATCAAAACCGTAACGTCCAGTCGAGTAGAATTTCAAGTGGAGATTAAGGAAGAATGAAGGCATTGAAGAACTGAAGTCAATGTTGCCGATCCAATCAGACCGCTCCTTAAACTGGTAAAATTCCCATAACAGAATTGAAATAAACCATGTTTGTCCGATACTTTGTCATTTTAGTATAGACTTTTGTTGTTTTTTTTTTTGTTTTTTTTATTATTATTTTTTGCTACATCGCTAACGCTTGGGATAAAATATTACAAAAATAACCTCGACCCAAATTGTCTCTAGCACAAACTCTGTACAAACGTATTGGTGACCTACTTCAAACTGGATGGTCGCAGTGGAGTCGTAGTAAAGACGTAGTTTGAAAGTAGTACAGACGTGATCGTACTGAGGACTTGATAGACCTACAAGGAACTTGGTCATAAACTTTAAAGGCGTATTGCGATCTTAGCACTGACGCAGAGAAATCGTTGTAAAACTTGAAAGCTATATTTTCATCCCGTTTTCACTACGTTCCAGAAAGTTTTAAGAACGTACTAAGGTCTTTATGGTCTTCGTCCCAGTGTGACGGGGGTTTACCAGAAAGCTCTCACCATAGGGAAGTCATGAACAAAATATAAACACCCTATAACTGAACAACTTACTTCTAGATGCAAGGTTGAAGTTGTTTTTTTTAAATTGCCCTGAGGACAAAGTCAAAGTCAAAATGTCTAAAAATATGGTGCCATCAGAAAGCTATCATCATAAGGAAGTCATATGTTGAAATTGAACAACTTACCACTAAATTTCAACATTCTAGAAACGCTGTAATAGTTTTTTTTTAAATTGCCTTCAGGGCAAGGTCAAGGTCATAATGTCTACAAATACAAAAAATGTATGGCACCATTAGAAAGCTCTCATCATAAGAAAGCCACATACTAAATATGAACACGCTACCACTAAACAACCAAATTCTACAAGAAAGGTTAAAGGTTTTAAAAAAATTGCCCCCAGGGTAAGGTCAAGGTCAAAATGTCTACAAATATGGTACCACCAAAAAGCTTTTATCATAAGGAAGTCGGTTACCAAATATAAACACTCTACCACTAATAGCCTACCTTCTAGAGGCATGGTTAAAGTTTTTCAAAAATTGCCCTCAGGGAAAGGTCAAGGTCAAAATGTCTATACATATGGAACCGCTAGAAAGCTCTCATCATAAGGAAGTCACATACCAAATACAAACACCCTACTACTAAAAGCCTACCTTCTACAGGCAAGGTTAAAGTTTTTCAAAAATTGCACACAGGGAAAGGTCAAGGTCAAAATGTCTACAAATATGGTACCGCTAGAATGCTCTCATCATAAGAAAGTCCTATAACAAATATGAACACCCTACCACTAAAAGCCTGCCTTCTAGAGGAAAGGTTAAAGTTTTTTAAAAATTGCCATAACGGCGAGGTCAAGGTCAAAATGTCTACAAATATGGTACCAAAAGAAAGCTCTCTTTGCAAAGAAGCTACATACTAAATATCATCATCCCACCTCTTAAGGTCTCCATTTAACAAGCAAGGTTAAAGTTTTTGCTGACGACGCCGACAAGGGTATGACAATAGCTCTCCGGACATTCGTCCTGGCGAGCTAAAAATTGGGTTCCGGGCCCCCCTTATGGAAAATTTTGGGTCGGGCCCCGAATAAACAGAAAGTCTGGATCCGCCACTGTTAAACTAATAGGAAACATGTCCAAAGATGATCTCAACTCAGTCTTTAATGTAAATAAAAACTAAGCGTGATCACAAATTTACTGACTGATACTGAATCCTTAATGCAAATATTCTCAAGTAATCCCCTGGTGTTGAATCCATGGTGTAAATTAAAACCCAACTTGGTCACATAAGTCCCTACTTAGTCTACCCTAAAATGTGGTATTTTGCAAGATAACTGTCGGAGGAAAACATCGTTAAACTTTGAACTCTTTAGGAAACATGTTCAAAATTATCTTCTCTGGATTGTCAGTGTGAATAATAACCAAAATGTGATCATAAATAACTGGCTGGCATCATAAGTAACTGGCTGGCCCTGAATCCTTAATGTAAACAAGAACCAAACATTATACTTGGTATTATCAAACAATAATAAATTTACTCGTCCTGAATCCTTATTGTAAACAAAAATCAAACGTGTTCGCAAGTAACTGGGGGTCCTAAATAAGAACCAAACTTGATCACAAGCAACTAAAGCATGTCAAAACTGGCTTTGTCGAAATGGCCAGCACATTGCAACCATTGAACCGGACAAAAGTAAAATTGAAGTAATCTTGGATTCAAATCCTGTTTGACACACTAATGTGTTGATACAGTAATTTGTTGGAAACAATGATTTCTGGGAAGTGTTACCAAATCATATCATTTCTTAGTTTCAGACTAAATATCAAATAATTCAAACAAATATTTGACAAAGATCTAGTTTATAGTTTCAAATCAATTATTGGCAAACAGGGAGTAGTCAAACCTCAATTATGAAAATCGCCCACACAATACAACTCAACATTTCTAAGCTGCAGACCAAATTTCAAACCATTTCCAATGATAGGCAACCAAAAAAAAAAGAGAAGGGGCAGTCGGAAACGACAGCTAATCCCCTCGCCCGTTTATTGAATGTTTGTCTAGTAATATAAGAACTCAAGGAAGTTGTACTATTCAAGATCTGCCTTGTGACTTACTTACTTACTGGACTCTTACAAAAACTTTAACCTGAGTCAATCATGCATGAAATGTAGGTCAAATCCACCTATTCTATATATCAACCCCAAGTTCTCCTCAAGATGCATCCATGGACAAAACATTGTCCATCTACGACTTGTTATTCAAAAGATATATGGTCTTAAGTTCGAACGGACGGACGAACGGACGAACGGGTAAAACGCTATATCCCCTCCCCAACTTCGTTGGGAGAGGGGATAAAAAACTCTGACAAAAACCTGGTTTTTAGATAAAATAAAAGTATCTGCACACAGGAAGTAGTCATGCAACCATCCAGAAAATCACCCAAGCAATAGAACTCATGATTTCCGTGCCATAGACCAAATTTCACACAAATCCAATTTTATCTTTGACGAAACTTTTGACTGTAGTTAAAACTCAAAGTATCGGTAAACAGAAAATCGACGTACGACAGAATTGAAAATTTCTTACTAAATACAACTCATCATTTCAAAGCTTCGGGCTAAATTTCAAACCATCACTGTTGATATAAACCATGACTAAAATTTTGTTTAGGATTAAAAATCAAAGTATCGGCAAACAAGAAGCAGATGCCTAGTAATCTTGAATATCGCTTGCACAGTAGAACCCATCATTTCCAAGCTTCAGACCACATTTCCAATCATTTCAACTGCTAAAAGCCAAGAAATCTTTGACGGAAAAAACTTGTTGACGGACAGACAGATAAACGGAAAACAATACGACACCACCCCTCGATGCGTGTCCTAATGAATAGGTTTGGTCCTGAGTCCTAAATGTTAACAAGAATCAAGAATCAAACATGATCACAATTAAATGGCTTGTCCTGAATCCTTAATATAAACAAGAACCAATCTTGATCACAAGTAACTGACTGGTCCAGAATTTTCAATATAAACAAGAACCCAATTTTATCACAAGTAACTGGCTAGTCCTTAATCAGTAATATAAACAAGAATCAAACGTGATTACCAGTAACTTGCTGGTCATGAATCCTGAATGTATACCAGAATCAAACTGATCACGAGTAACTGGCTGGTCTGAATGCTTAATGTAAACAAGAACCAAACGTGATCACAAGTAACTGGTTCGGGTCTGAATTCCTATTGCAAACAAAAACCAAACGTGGTCACAAGTAACTGGCTGGTCTGAATTCTTAATGTAAACAAGAACCAAACGTGATCACAAGTAACTGGCTCGCGTCTGAATTCCTATTGCAAACAAACACCAAACGTGGTCACAAGTAACTGGCTGGTCTGAATCCTTTATGTAAACATTAACCAAACACGATCACGAGTAACTGGCTGATCTCGACCCCTTAATGTAAACAAGAACCAAACATGACGACAAATAACTGACTGGTCCTGAATCTTTAATGTATATAAGACACAAACGTGATCACCAGTAACTGGCTGGTTCTGAATTGTAAACAACTGGCTTGTTCTGGTTTCTTTATGTAAACAGTGGCAAGTAACTGGCTGGTCCTGATTCTTCAATACATAAAACGTGATCAAAAAGTAACTGTCTGGTTCTGAGTCCTAACTTTAAACAAGAACCAAACGTGATCACAAGTAAATGATTGGTCATGAATCCTTAATGTAAACAAAAACCAAACGGGATCACGAGTAACTGGGTAGTCTTTAATCCTTGATGTAAACAAGAATCAAACGTGATCACAAGTAACTTGCTGGTCATGAATCCTTAATATAAGTCGGAACCAATCATGATCACAAGTAATGGCTGGTCCTGAGTCCTCAATGCAAACAGGAGCCAAACGTGATTACAAGTAACTGGCTGGTCTGAATTCTTATTGTAAACAAGAACAAAATGTGATCACAAATTTCTGTCTGATCACAAATGACTGTCTGACCCTGAACCCGTTATGTATACAACACTAACGCAATCACAAGTAAATGACTGGCCCTGAATCCTTAATCAAGAACCAAACATGATAACAAGTAACCAATTGGATGTTTCGGAATCCTTTATGTAAACAACATCCAAACGTGATCACAATTCACTGACTGGTCTTTATCCTTACTGCTAACAAGAGCAAAACGTGATCACAAGTAACTGACTGGTCTGAATCCTTATTGTAAACAAGAACCAACTATGATAAGGAGTAACTGATTGGTTCATCCTTCATGTAAACAAGAACCAAACGCGAACACAAGTAACATGCTTGTAGTGAATCCTGAATGTAAACAATAATCAAACGTGATCACAAGTAACTGGCTGTTCCCGAATCTTAAATGTAAATTAGAACCACACGTTATCACAAGTAACTGATTGGTCATGAATCTTAATGTACACAAGAACCAAACATGATCACAAGTAACTAGCTGGTTCTGAACCCTTAATGTACACAAGAACCAAATCGTGATCATTAGTAACTGGCTGGTCCTGAATCTTTGATGTAAACAAGAACCAATCGTGATTACAAGTAACTGGCTGGTGCAGAATCCTTACTATACACAAGAAAAACGTGATAAGGAACAGGCTGGTTCTGAATCCTTAATATAAACAAGAACCAAACGTGATACCAAGAAACAGACGGGTCTGAATCCTTACTGTAAACAAGAACCAACTATGGTCAGAAGTTACTGTCTGGTCCTGAATCCTTAATGTATAAGAACCAAACATGATTACAAGTAATCGATTAGCTGGTCTTGATCCTCTATGTAAACAAAAGTCAAACGTGATTACAAGTAACTGGCTGGTCCAGAATCTTGAATGTAAACAAGTAACCAACGTGACTACAAGTAACTGGCTTGTCCTGAATACTTAATGTAAGCAAGAAACAAATTTTCTTGATCATGACCAATTGGCCGGTCCTAAATCCTTAATATAAACAAGAATAAAACGTGATAAAACGGAAGAGGCTGGTCCTGAATCTTTAATGCAAACAAGTACCAAACGTTTTAACAAGCAACAGGCTGGCTTGAATCCTGATTGTAAACAAAAACCAAACATGATCACAAATTACTGTCTGGTCCTGAACCCCTTATGTATACAAGCCAAACGTGATCACGAGTAACTGATTGGTCATGAATCCTTATTGTAAACAAGAACCAAACCTGATCACAAGTAACAGGCTGGTCCTGAATCCTTAATATAAACAAGAACCAATCCTGATCACAAGTAATAGGCTTGTCATGAATCCATTATGTGTACAAGAACTAAACGTAATCACAAGTAACTGATTAGTCATGAATAACTAAACAAAAATAAAACATGGCACACAAGTCTCTGGCTTGTCAAATATAAAGTATGGTATTATACACAATAGCTGCCTTGAAGAACATAGTTCAACTGAACAAATTCAAACCTTTTGTTTGAAACCACTTAAACATATTACATAGGGAATAATATATGGCAAAATCTGACACAGATTTTGACATGTATTATACACTTTATCATATATTTAAACAGCTGAAAAGGTCCCTGTATTTTGTTTCATTTGCAACGATTAGACATAACATTGTATGATAAATCAATTAGTGTTTGCTTACCTAAATACTGTTTTTACCAATCAAATATACAGTCTATGGATAAAAGTATTTGGAAAATACAGATTTCTTTAAAATTTAAGCTGTTGAAGCCATTTCTTGATGAATTTATAAGGAAAGATGCAAAAATGACATCCGTTTTTGATGTTTTTAGTCGAATATTATATTCTTCTGATATAATCATAAAGTGGAAAATTAACGATATCACTTTTTATCACTTTTTCCCTCTATATTTAAATCTCAAGAAAATAAAGATAATGTGCACAAAGGCGAACTATAGAATAGATAAATAAAAAAAAACCTTTCTGAATCTTTTGAAATATAGTTCTTTGAAAAAAATGCCTTACAATAATTTTTTGGAAAATTGCTGCTTAGTACTCTTAAATTATCTATTCTGAATACTTTTATCCAAGACTATACCTTCATTATAAGGATATTTTACAAAAGGATATGGAGTAAATGAACATGAGACCATAACGCATATGTTAACTCCAACTGCAATAATTTTAATGAGTTGTATGGCCATTTCGGAAATTTATTCCTCATCAGCAGCACTAGAACCCAAACAAATTTCAAAAAATATTTAAAATGCATAAAACCAAACGAAATCTGAATAATCAGTAAAATCAAATATAGCTAAGGACAAAACTACGATGGAGGGAGTTAATCCTTCGAGTTATGATTTTAAAAGTTTTCGGGTATATTTTCTCTGTCTGTGCATTAAAATCTTATAATCGTTTGCTTGCTTTCAAGATGAAAGAACAATAAAATTGCTTTATTATACACATTAATTGTGGAATTGTTGTATGATTTTTTTACTGCAACTTGTCATTTGTAATTTTTTGTTTAATAAAATTTTTCCACGTACAATATTCAACTCTATCCTTTTAAATTTCAAGTTTATAAGGTAATAGGTACGTAAATAGCAAAGTTTCCAGATTTCGATGAAATTTTACATGCAAGTGCATCAAATGAAGCTGAATTCCAAGGTGAAATGAAATCGGTTTAGCTATTTTTATGTTTGAAATATGACCAATTGAAAAATCTATCAGCTATGTTGTTTTCATATAGAATCCATGTAAAACGTACAGAAAATAATATATGAAACGTCTTTAAATTGTGTGCTTATGAAAACGTACCCTACAATTTTTCTGCAAAAAGAATATGTTTTAAACAATGAAATTCCCATTTTAATGGTGTAAATTTTATATAGGGTCATTGAATCAATTTCGCCAGTATAAATAGTTGCATAGAATAGG
Organism: Modiolus philippinarum; assembly: GCA_002080025.1. NCBI lineage: Eukaryota > Metazoa > Mollusca > Bivalvia > Mytilida > Modiolidae > Modiolus > Modiolus philippinarum. The sequence goes on from MJUU01022714.1 coordinate 55,760, forward strand.
GACGCCAAAAATGGATTTTTCGATAAAACCCGCCGTCAAAATAGCGACGTTGTCGATAAAAGTTATGATTTTAGGCGTGATTTGAAAGATCAACATCTATTCAACGATCTATACCTCGAAAACGAACTCGGTGACCCTATACAAAAATTATATCCATAAAACAGAAATTTCTTTGGCAACATAATATCAATTTTTCAGAAAAATTGTAGGATATAACTTGAAACGACAATAATTTAAAGTGAAAATTAAAATTATTTTACGTTCATTTTACATAAAATTTATTTTATGTTCACCAGTAGAGGTGCTTATTTGCGTACCTCTCACCTTAACTTCACAGATGCTGCTGTCGTCTGCTTCTTTTTGAAGCGGATGTCACCAGAGGTTTTCTGATTTATGATGTCATGTTCCGCATAGGGGTGTGATACAGGGTATGCGATACAGATACAGGGTATGCGATACGGATTTTGCCATGTGATACAGGGTATGCGATACGGGGTTGACGTCATCAATGGTGATATAGGATAGACATCACTTTCTGTATCAAATGTTAAAAAATTATGTAATACTAACTAAATATATGACATATGCAATTATTAAACACAGAGCTCTATTAAACTGTCTTGTACACATAGCATAATCCAGTTAAATTATACAGTCTCTCTAGAGCCTCTTGTTAAACTCTACATTTTGAACTCCTTTTCTTAAAAAAATAACAAAATACTGAGGTAACTGTGAATTTAGGTTCTGCATATGCACATTTCCACAACTTATGTCTCATCAGTGCAGATCAAATCAAAACATTTGGAAATCCATGAACCGAAATATTTGTAAAAGCTGATAGATATCAAATTACCAATAGGATCTAAACAGGAAAGCCAAAATCAGCTAAGGACAGAGCTATGCAAGAGGGAGATACTCCTTAGGTTTCAACAAAATGTTCTTAAATAACTGATTTGAATTATTGGATTTCAATGTCTTTAAATAAGCTTTTCTATAAATTCCAGGAATCATGCTAAATCTGTTTTTGTAGGGTTCACACTACTAGTGCTTTAATTTGATAGCGTTCTTGTTCTGATTAGTCTTTGTCGTGTTGTCTTCAGTTCATTCATGTTTTATAAGAGTTACTCTTTTTTGGGATTTTCCATTAACAGCATTTTTGCTATTGTATTTGTTTGGCAATGTATTTTATAGAAATAACACTATTTCTTCAATTCTATGTAGCAATCTTGCTTTTTTATTTCTGGTTCAAATCCCCCTCACATATTAAACCACCTTCAATATCTGAAAAGCAAAAATGTTTAATTCATATTCCTTGTTTATTTATGTTTTGTTGTTGTTGTTTTTTATATACTCGTATATAATTTTTTATTGATTCAAGATTTGGGTGCTTCCTGAAACTAATTAAGATGTGCAGAGGACATAATACAAAAGGCTCGAAAGAGCTAGTATCGCTCACTTGGAAAATGGTTGACAACAGCAAAGTTTCAAAGGTATGAATGGCATTTTCCATAGGGTCCAATTTCAAACTATGTTCCCCATAGTGGCCATCAGATTAGGTACTGACATGCTGGATATCTCTTTTGTAACAGACCATATAAAGATCATTGTGACTAAGTTTTGTTTTAACTGGACTCATAGTTTCTGAGAAGAAGATCCTTGAATGTATTTTCCAAAGCATCCAATGTTAAGTTATGTTCCCTGCTGATGGCAATCTTGGTAGAGGTATTGACAAACTGGACACCTCTTTTGGCAGGGACCATCTACCATCCATTTGTGGCCAAGTTTGGTTCCATTTGGCAAAGTAGTCTCAGAGAAGAAGATTTTTGAATGTGTTTTCCCACTATGTTCCAAGCTGGCAGCCATCTTGGATTTAGTGCAACTTCATTATTGTGGCCAAGTTTGGTTCCAACTGGTCCAGTCGATTCAGGGATGATGATCTTTGAATGAAAAGTTTTGCACCCAGATGCAACCAATGAACAGACCATGGACGCAAAGTGATAGCACTCACCTTCATAATATACAAATGTAAGCTATTGAACAATTTCAGATATTTAAAATTACTCTGCATACAGTCAGGAAAATTTTTGAAAGTTGAAGTTACACCGGTATGTCCTGAATCCAATGTTTAACACAACTGATGTATTCGACTCAGGGAGTTTGTGTAATCAGTGTTAAAATTTTAGAGACAAATAGAGAAAATAATTGGGACCAGCTCAAGAGTTCCACATATTTGTGGTGTAGAAGTATTTCAGACAAAAAAGTTCAACTGCTTTCCAATTTTCAACTAGCATTATCAAAAGCTTATATACAAAACCTCCTTAATCTCATAAGTAGATCAGGGAATGGAAGGAAAAATATAAACATTTTTTTTCGATTCATTTAATTTAAAATATATAGTCTATATTGAATGAAGTCCACTCTTTCTGTTATAGTCTTCATAAAATTGGTTTAATTTTGAATCTGTCCTAGGTGTCACCACTGTTAAAGCATCATTAAAATGTTTTAAAGTCACATGTTCAGCTTCAATACTTTCCTGTAGAGCAGACATGGCAGCTTCATGACACATGGCACAAATCTAGAAATATAAAAGCAACAATATGTTTTTTAAATCAAAACAAGAGTTGTCAATAGTCTGAAGAAACAAAATGTCAGAAGTAGGTATGTATACCACAGAAAAAAAATAATCTTGTATCTTAATTGGCCACAGAACCCTTTTTTAAAGTTTGTACAAAAAGACCAATGTCTTATCTTAAATAGACATATATGATAAAGATCAATCCCTTTAATTGTAGTATGGGAAAGAACTTGTTTTCAGTAGTTATTTAACAGATTTGAAATAGTTACTTCCTGTCTGCATTTTCATTGAATATACAGCAGATCTAATTTTTCAATGCTTATTCTTTAAGTTACATACATGTAAGTGTAACCTTATAAGATCCTCTTCAATTAATGAATAATCATTAGTCAATATTTTGAATTGGGAACAGTATCAACACAGTGAATGATGTTTTCTCAAATTAAAGAACCTTAGTGAGCAAGCTCACATAACCCACACCCCCATATATCAGAGAAAATCCTGCATTACTGAACCCCAAAAGTACCCTATAAGCAATATTGTACATAAAAATAACAAAATTCATCAATGTGTAATTTTGTCAAAAATGACTAAAAATCAAAATCCAAGTAGTATGCACATCTTTGACATATGAACAACCAACCTGCAAAATATAAACTTCCTATGAGCAGATATCCGGACAAATGATGTACCATATCAGCAATATTATGCATAAAAATGACAAAGTTCATCAATGTGTATTTTTGTCAAAAATGATCAAAAATCAAAATGAAAGTAGCATGCACATCTTTGATATATACACAATACACCTGCAAAATACAAACTTCCTATCTTAAAAACTGTAGGAGGAGTTATCCGGACAAATGATGTACCCTATGATGTACCTATCAGCAATATTATGTTAAACATGACAAAGTTCATCAATGTGTATTTTTGTCAAAAATGATCAAAAATCAAAATCAAAGTAGCATGCACATCTCTGATATATGCACAATCAACCTGCAAAATAAAAACTTCCTTTCTTACAAACTGTAGGAGGAGTTATCCAGACAAATGATGTACCCCCTTAGTGATGACAGATGGACGGACGGACGGACGGACCAGTCAAAAACTATATACCCTCCGCAACTTCGTTGCGTGGGGTATAATAAGAGCTACATTTACACATAAGCAGGTATCCAAATTAGCATT